>JARQOC010000542.1:0-73200 GCA_033576535.1 Allobates femoralis | reverse complement strand
CCTGGGGGTTCAATATGCTCACTACCCATCTAGATATGTTCCCTGGGGGGTCTAGTTTCCAAAATGGGGTCACTTGTGGGGGAGCTCCAATGTTTAGGCACACAGGGGCTCTCCAAAAGCGACATGGTGTCCGCTAACAATTTGAATAAAAATCAGCTCAAATTGTTAGCTGTCACCATGTTGCGTTTGGTGAGCCCCTGTGTGCCTAAACATTGGGGCTCCGCAACAAGTGACCCCATTTTGGAAACTAGACCACCCAGGGAACGTATCTAGATGCATAGTGAGTACTTTGAACCCCAGGTGCTTCACAAATTCATCCATAAAAATGAAAAAGCACTTTTTTTTCCACAAACATTTTCTTTTTTCATTATTACGGATCAATTTGTGAAGCACCTGGGGGTTCAAAGTGCTAACTATGCAGCTAGATATGTTCCCTGGGGGGGCTAGTTTCCAAAATGGGGTCACTTGTGGGGGAGCTCCAATGTGGAGACACACAGGGGCTCTCCAAACACGACATGGTGTCCGCTAACAATTTGAATGCAAAGTGAGCTCAAATTGTTAGCGGACACCATGTTGCATTTGGAGAGCCCCTGTGCGTCTCCACATAGGAGGTCCCCCACAAGTGACCCCATTTTGGAAACTAGACCCTCAAAGGAACGTATGTAGATGCATAGTGAGCACTTTCAACCCCCAGGTGCTTCACAAATTCATCCATAAAAATGAAAAAGCACTTTTTTTTTCCACAAACATTTTCTTTTTTCATTATTACGGACCAATTTGTGAAGCACCTGGGGTTCAAAGTGCTCACTATGCAGCTAGATATGTTCCCTGGGGGGTCTAGTTTCCAAAATGGGGTCACTTGTGGGGGAGCTCCAATGTGGAGACGCACAGGGGCTCTCTAAACACGACATGGTGTCCGCTAACAATTTGAATGCAAAATGAGCTCAAATTGTTAGCGGACACCATGTCGCGTTTGGTGAGCCCCTGTGTGCCTAAACATTGGGGCTCCCCCACAAGTGACCCCATTTTGGAAACTAGACCCCCCAGGGAACGTATCTAGATGCATAGTGAGCACTTTCAACCCCCAGGTGCTTCACAAATTCATCCATAAAAATGAAAAAGCACTTTTTTTTCCACAAAAATTTCTTTTTTCATTATTACGGACCAATTTGTGAAGCACCTGGGGGTTCAAAGTGCTCACTATGCAGCTAGATATGTTCCCTGGGGGGTCTAGTTTCCAAAATGGGGTCACTTGTGGGGGAGCTCCAATGTGGAGACGCACAGGGGCTCTCCAAACACGACATGGTGTCCGCTAACAATTTGAATGCAAAATGAGCTCAAATTGTTAGCGGACACCATGTCGCGTTTGGTGAGCCCCTGTGTGCCTAAACATTGAGGCTCCCCCACAAGTGACCCCATTTTGGAAACTAGACCCCCCAAGGAACGTATCTAGATGCATAGTGAGCACTTTGAACCCCCAGGTGCTTCACAAATTGATCTGTAAAAATGAAAAAGTACTTGTTTTACGCAAAAAAAAAATTTTTCTATTAATTTGTGAAGCACCTGGGGGGTCAATATGCTCACTATCCATCTAGATAAGTTCCCTGGGGGGTCTAGTTTCCAAAATGGGGTCACTTGTGGGGGAGCTCCAATGTTTAGGCACACAGGGGCTCTCCATATGCGACATGGTGTCCGCTAACAATTGGAATTGTTAGCGGACACCATGTTGCGTATGGAGACCGTCTGTGTGACTAAACATTAGAGCTCCCCACAAGTGACCCCATTTTGTAAACTAGACCCCCCAGGGAACATATCTAGCTGCATAGTGAGCACTTTGAACCCCCAGGTGCTTCACAAATTGGTCCGTAATAATGAAAAAAGAAAATGTTTGTGGAAAAAAAAAGTGCTTTTTCATTTTTATGGATCAATTTGTGAAGCACTTGGGGGTTCAAAGTGCTCACTATGCATCTTGATACGTTCCTTGGGGGGTCTAGTTTCCAAAATGGGGTCACTTGTGGGGGAGCTCCAATGTGTAGGCACACAGGGGCTCTCCATACGCAACCTGGTGTTTGCCAACAATTAGAATTGATAGCGGACACCAGGTCGCATATGGAGAGCCCCTGTGTGCCTAAACATTGGAGCTCCCCCACAAGTGACCCCATTTTGGAAACTAGACCCCCCAAGGAACGTATCTAGATGCACAGTGAGCACTTTGAACCACCATGTGCTTCACAAATTGAGACGTATAAATGAATAAAGAAAAAACATACTAGTCTAGTAGTTGCAATTCGCAGCATAGGGGACCCATGGGGCTCTGCCATATTTTTGGTCCAGCCAGGTACAACTTGGCAGCTACGGACTGCCACCAGCCCCCAGCTGCCTCGTCATACCTGGCTGGAACCAAAAATACAGCAAAGCCTGTTTTTTTTTTATTTCTAGAATTATTTCTAGAAAAGAAATGACATAGGGCTCCGCCATATTTTTGGTCCAGCCAGGTACAACTTGGCAGCTACGGACTGCCACCAGCCCCCTGCTGCCTCGTCATACCTGGCTGGAACCAAAAATACAGCAAAGCCTATTTTTTTTTTATTTCTAGAATTATTTCTAGAAAAAAAATGACATAGGGCTCCGCCATATTTTTGGTCCAGCCAGATACAACTTGGCAGCTACGGACTGCCACCAGCCCCCAGCTGCCTCGTCATACCTGGCTGGAACCAAAAATACAGCGAAGCCTATTTTTTTTTTATTTCTAGAAATATTTCTAGAAAAAAAATGACATAGGGCTCCGCCATATTTTTGGTCCAGCCAGGTACAACTTGGCAGCTACGGACTGCCACCCACCCCCAGCTGCCTTGTCATACCTGGCTGGAACCAAAAATACAGCAAAGCCCATTTTTTTTTAATTTCTAGAACTAATTCTAGAAAAAAAAATTACGTGGGGCTCCGCCATATTTTTGGTCCAGCCAGGTACAACTAGGCAGCTGGGGGCTGGAATCCTCAGCATAGAGAGGCCCAAGCGTTCTGGGCCCCCCATGCTGCGAATTGCAGCCCGCAGCCGCCCCAGAAAATGGCGCATTCATTGAAGCGCCATTTTCTGGCGCTGTACCCACGCTCTTCCAGTTGCCCTGGTGCCGGTGGCTAACTGGGTAATAAAGGGGTTAATGCCAGCTTTTTATTGGCAGCTGGCACTAAGCCCGAGATTCATAATATAGGGCCAATGTTAGACCCGCCATTAGGAATCTCTGGTAAATAGTCAGAAAATAGACACAGAGAAAAATCTTTTTATTTGAAAAAAAAACACAGACACAATTCGGACTCCATCTTTATTATAAAAAGATCCGACGTAGTCCACAACGAAGGTCCCACGACGCTCGATCGCTCCGACGTAGTCCATAACGAAGGTCCCACGACATTTGATTGTCTCCGACGTAGTCCACAACGAAGGTCCCACGACGCTCGATCACCTTTGCTTTCAGATCGCTACTCTGGAGCCCGATCCGCCAGCATGGTGATCGAGCTGCAGAAAGTGATCTGACACCCCGGGCGCAGTGACCCATTATGTGCATCACTGCGCCTGGGCTGCCAGATCACTTTCCGCAGCTCGATCCCCATGCATGGGGATCGAGCTGCGGAAAGCGATCTGGCAGCACAGGCGCATTGACCCACTATGTGCATCACTGCGTCCGGGCTGTCAGATTGCTTTCTGCAGTTCGATGCCCATGCAGGGAGATCGGGCTGCAGAGCAGCGATCTAAGAGCCTGGGCGCAGTGACCCACTATATGCATCACTGCGCCTGTGCTGCCAGATCGCTTTCCGCAGCTCAATCCCCATGCATGGGGATCGAGCTGCGGAAAGCGATCTGGCAGCACAGGCGCATTGACCCACTATGTGCATCACTGCGTCCGGGCTGTCAGATTGCTTTCTGCAGTTCGATGCCCATGCAGGGAGATCGGGCTGCAGAGCAGCGATCTAAGAGCCTGGGCGCAGTGACCCACTATATGCATCACTGCGCCTGTGCTGCCAGATCGCTTTCCGCAGCTCAATCCCCATGCATGGGGATCGAGCTGCGGAAAGCGATCTGGCAGCACAGGCGCATTGACCCACTATGTGCATCACTGCGTCCGGGCTGTCAGATTGCTTTCTGCAGTTCGATGCCCATGCAGGGAGATCGGGCTGCAGAGCAGCGATCTAAGAGCCTGGGCGCAGTGACCCACTATATGCATCACTGCGCCTGTGCTGCCAGATCGCTTTCCGCAGCTCAATCCCCATGCATGGGGATCGAGCTGCGGAAAGCGATCTGGCAGCACAGGCGCATTGACCCACTATGTGCATCACTGCGTCCGGGCTGTCAGATTGCTTTCTGCAGCTCGATGCCCATGCAGGGAGATCGGGCTGCAGAGCAGCGATCTAAGAGCTTGGGCGCAGTGACCCACTATATGCATCACTGCGCCTGTGCTGCCAGATCACTTTCCGCAGCTCGATCCCCATGCATGGGGATCGAGCTGCGGAAAGCGATCTGGCAGCACAGGCGCATTGACCCACTATGTGCATCACTGCGCCCGGGCTGTTAGATAGCTTTCTGTAGCTCGATCCCCATGCATAGGGATCGAGCTGCGGAAAGCGATCTGGCAGCCCAGGCGCAGTGATGCACATAGTGGGTCACTGCGCCCGGGGTGTCAGATCACTTTCTGCAGCTAGATCCTCAGGATCCAGCTGTAGAAAGTGATCTGACAGATCCAGCACAGTGATCCACAGTGACCATTATGTGATCACTGTCGATCACTGTGCTGGATCTGTCAGATCACTTCCTGCAGCTAGATCCTCAGGATCCAGCTGTAGAAGTGATCTGGCAGCTCCAGCACAGTGATCGACAGTGATCACATAATGGTCACTGTGGATCACTGTGCTGGATCTGTCAGATCACTTCCTGCAGCTAGATCCTCAGGATCCAGCTGTAGAAGTGATCTGGCAGCTCCAGCACAGTGATCGACAGTGATCACATAATGGTCACTGTGGATCACTGTGCTGGATCTGTCAGATCACTTCCTGCAGCTAGATCCTCAGGATCCAGCTGTAGAAGTGATCTGGCAGCTCCAGCACAGAGCTCAGATCGGAGGCGGCGATACTCACAGAAGAGGAGGAGGAGCGGGACGCAGCGCTGACAGCCGGGCCGCCGGAGAGGTGAGTGGGAGAAGCCGATCGCCGCTCCGGGGATCGGGGGGCAGGAGGGGGCAGTGGGGGGGCTGGCAGTAGATGTGGCAGGGGGCACTTAGGACTAGGAGGAAGCGGGGGCAGTCAGGAGGAGGCGGGCGGCAGGAAGAGGAAGCGGGAGGCAGGGACAGGAAGCGGGCGGCAGGGACAGGAAGGGGGGGGTAGAAAGATGAAGGGGGGGGCAGGAAAGAGAGGTGGGGGACAGGGGGCAGTTAGAGGATGACAGGGAGCAGATCAGAGGGTAGGGAGAGCAGCGGCAGGCAGGGAAACATTACAGGCGCGGTGATTTTCACTTTCACTTTTGAGCGCCAATCACCGCGCCTGTAGCCGGGGGGGTGGGGGTGGGGGCAAATCGACCCCCCCTGGGGTGTAGTACAACTCCCCATGTACCTGCAGGCCGAGTGACAGGTCAGTGAGACCCTCACTCGGCCTGTAGTAGCCCGATCATTCCATGGCCCACCCCTAGGGCCAAGGGTCGGGAATGACTTGGTTTTCATGGCCCAAACGTAGGGCCAAGGGTCGGGAAGGGGTTAATGAGCATCATTGCTCTTCAATTGGATAATATTAATCCCTTTGTTTCGGCCTACAAAATGCTACATCAAGTTGAATTAGAAGAAGAACAGAAGGCAGTAGAACATGGCACAAAAATGCCAAATATTATCATGGCCATTAAACAAGACAGAGGCCAAGACCCGAGACGCTATAACAATCTTACTGCCAATGAAGTTGCTGTGGTCTTTGAAAATGCTGATGGAGAGCCACCATTCAATAGAGACATTTTAATTCATTTGAAACCTGATCCAAATAACCCCTTGGCCCCAAAAACACAGCAAGTCAGTATTCTGCACAGCAATTTAGATGCATTACTCTATCCTTTATTTTTTCCTCATGGAGAACAAGGCTGGCATGAGGGACTCATGCATCAAGGGAAAAGTCAACGCCGGGTTACACAGCTCCAGTATTACTGCTATTTGCTGTCTGTACGGAATCAGTTCAATCCTGTCCTGAATGGTGGCAAACTAACACAGCAGTACTTAGTGGATGCGTATGTGAAAATCGAGGCTAATCGCTTAAATTTTATCCGTCATCATCAAAAGGATTTAAAAGTGGAGGATTATTGCGTACTCCAGGAACATCTTCTGAAACAATCTGTTGAGAAAGGTATTCCCATTGGCAAGACCGTCATTTTACCATCTTCTTTTGAAGGCAGTCCCAGAAACATGCAGCAACGCTATCAGGATGCCATGGCTATTGTGACTAAATTTGGACGACCAGATCTTTTTGTAACCATGACCTGTAACCCTAAATGGAGGGAGATTACAAACAATTTAGAGCCATGGCAGCGTGTGGAACATAGACCTGATTTAGTGGCCCGTGTCTTCAGAATTAAACTGGAAGCCCTATTAAAAGAAATTAACACTGGATTATTTGGCAAAGTTTGTGCAATGGTTCATGTGATTGAATTCCAAAAGCGTGGTCTACCACACGCTCATATTTTGATCATTCTGGATAGCAAATCCAAACTAAGAACTGAGGTTGAAGTGGATAATATAGTTTGGGCTGAAATCCCTGATCCAGAAGAATACCCTCTGCTCCATGACATTGTGATGCAACACATGATTCATGGACCCTGTGGTCAACACAACCCCAATTCTCCATGTATGGATCTTGGCAAGTGTAAGAAAGGTTTTCCTAAAGATTTCCAACCAAGAACACTCATAGCTAAGGATGCATACCCTACTTATCAAAGAAAGGAAGGATCATCCTTTCAAATCCGTTCAAAGATGATTGATAATTCTTGGGTTGTTCCCTATAACCCTTACCTACTATTAACATACAAGTGTCATATTAATGTTGAGGTATGTGCTTCCATTCAAAGTGTAAAATACCTATTCAAATATGTCTACAAAGGACATGATAAAGCCAATCTTGAAATTTGCCAAACCAATATTCACCATGATGAAACACATCAATTCATGGATTCAAGATACGTGAGTGCACCGGAGGCAGCTTGGCGAATATTTGCTTACCCGATGCATAGACAATCGCACTCCATTATTCGCCTGGCCGTACATCTCCCACATTCTCAACCGCTTTATTTTCATGAGGATGACTCTGTTGACGACATCAGTTGCACAATGCACAGAAAATCTACTCTGATGGGCTACTTTGAGCTGAATGAGAGTAACCCGCATGCTCATGATTACTTCTACCGCCAAATTAAAGAGCACTATGTTTGGAAAGAAGGTGCATGGGAAGTTAGAAAGCGAGGAGGTTCTTCAGTGATTGGAAGAATGTATACTGTTAGTATGAAAGATCAAGAACGGTACTATTTGAGGTTGTTGTTACTGCATGTCAAAGGAGCAACAAGTTTTGACAACATTAAGACTGTTAATGAAGTGACATACCCAACTTTCAAAGAGGCAGCATTAGCTCTTGGATTGCTCTTCGATGACACTGTTTGGAGAAATACTTTATTGGATGCCTGTGTTCTCAACATGCCTGCACAGCTTCGTGATATGTTCGCATATATATGTATTTTTGGTCCTCCAGCTCATCCATTGGAGTTGTGGAAAGAATTTAAACAAGACTTTATCCAAGACTACTGCCATGCATATCACTCCAACACTGAGGAGTGTGAGAATTGTGAAGGATATGCTATGACTGATGTCCAAACTATTCTAAAATTTCATGGCAAAACTTTTACTGATTTTAATCTACCACGACCAAAAAGAAAGCCATACATCGCTCCACTATACAACAAGGATGATGAGTTAAGAAGAGCTCAGCAAATGAAAGCTACTTTAAATGACCACCAACTTTTGGCCTATGATGCGATCAATCAAGCTTTACACGATAGAAGTGGACAACCTAAGTGCTTTTTCATTGACGGTCCAGGTGGCAGTGGTAAAACATACCTGTATGATTTATTAATTCATGAACTAAGAGGAGAAGGCGAAATTGTCTCACCTGCAGCCAGTACAGGGATTGCAGCTAACTTACTGCAAGGAGGAAGAACCATCCATTCACTTTACGGAATACCAATTCCAATCAATGAAACTTCCGTTTCAAGGATTAAAAATGATACAGATGCTGCACAACATTTGAAAAGTACCAAACTTTTCATTATTGACGAGTCCACTCTGTTATCTAAATATGCATTGCATGTGATTGATCAACTTTTACGGGATGTCATGACAACAGATATCTCCAAGAAAAATACAACACCTTTTGGAGGGAAAGTCATTGTTCTGGGAGGAGACTTTCGACAGTGTCTGCCTATCATCCCACATGGTACAAGAACTGACATTATAGAGAGTTGTATTAAATACTCACGACAATGGCAGCTTTTCACTCAATTGCCACTCTTCAACAATATGCGCTCCATTGATCCTGATTATAGCCGTTGGTTACTTCAACTGGGAAATGGTGAATTGTCCAATGATTTCAACCTTGGAGATGATACCATTGAAATCCCACAAGACATGATCTGCACTGGCTCAATCATTCTTGCTATATTTGGTGAAAACATTGTCATTGATGTAGATAACAATGAAAGCATTCAGATTGCTGCATCACATGCCATTCTTTGCCCTAAAAATGACCATGTGGATATGGTGAACTCTAAGGTCATGGATTGCATTGCTGGTGAATACACTGAATACATTAGTGATGATTCCATTGATCCTGATGAGACTGAAGATCCAGATCAATATCCAGTGGAATTTTTAAATTCACTCACACCAACGGGAATGCCTTCTCATCACCTCAAATTAAAAATCGGTACCATTGTCATGCTTTTGCGCAACTTTAACAGCAGAAAAGGTCTTTGCAATGGGACTCGCTTGATTGTCATTGCTTTGTTTGACAATCTGATTCAAGCAAAAGTCATTACTGGCTCTGCAGAAGGAAATGTGGTGTTTATTCCAAGGATTGATTTATCTCCATCAGAGACTGGATTACCTTTCAAGTTAAGACGTCGACAATTTCCCTTGAAGCCTGCTTTTGCCATGACCATCAACAAATCCCAAGGCCAAACACTGGAGAAAGTAGGGATTTTTTTGCCAGAACCTGTTTTTGGACATGGACAGTTATATGTGGCTTTTTCACGAGTGAAAAGAAGATGTAACGTTAAGGTGAAAGTGCTGGATACACCCATTCAAGGAAAGTTGGTGCCTAATTCTGAAAAAGTCTTTACTAAAAATATTGTCTATAAGAATATTTTATCTTAAATTCTTTTGATATATATTACATTTACATACATGATGGATATAACAATGAAAGCATTCACATTGCTGCATCACATGACAATCTTTGTCCTAAAAATGTCCATGTGGAAATGGTGAACTCTCAGGTTATGGATTGCATTGCTGGTGAATACACTGAGTACATTAGTGATGATTCCATTCAGACTGAATATTCAGACCAATATCCAATGGAATTTTTAAATTCACTCACACCAATGGGAATGCCTTATCAGCGCCTCAAATTACACATTGGTACTATTGTCATGCTTTTGCACACCTTTAACAGCATAAAAGGTCTTTGCAATGGGAATCGCTTCATTGTCATCACTTTGTTTGACAATCTCATTCAAGCAAAAGTCAGTTCTGGGTCTGCAGAAGGAAATGTGGTGTTTACTTTAAGGATTGATTTATCTCCATCATAGACTGCTTTACCTTTTAAGTTAAGACATCGACAATTTACCGTAAAGTCTACTTTTCCCATGACCATCAACAAATCCCAAGGCCATACACTGGAGAAAGTAGGGATTTTTTTGTCCAACAACCCATTTTTGGACATGGACAGTTATATGTGGCTTTTTCACGATTGAAAAGAAGATGTATTGTTAAGGTGAAAGTACTGCATACACCCATTCAAGGAAAGTTGCTGCCTCATTCAGAAAAAGTCTTTACAAAAAATATTGTCTATAAGAATATTTTATTTTAAATTCTTTACATATATTTATCATGTATGTAAATGTAATATATAACAATGAAAGCATTCACATTGTTGCATCACATGACAATCTTTGTCCTAAAAATGTCCATGTGGAAATGGTGAACTCTAAGGTTATGGATTGCATTGCTGGTGAATACACTGAGTACATTAGTGATGATTCCATTCAGACTGAAGATTCAGACCAATATCCAGTGGAATTTTTAAATTCACTCAAACCAATGGGAATGCCTTATCATCGCCTCAAATTACACATTGGTACTATTGTCATGCTTTTGCACACCTTTAACAGCATAAAAGGTCTTTGCAATGGGAATTGCTTCATTGTGATCACTTTCTTTGACAATCTTATTCAAGCAAAAGTCAGTTCTGTGTCTGCAGAAGGAAATGTGGTGTTTACTTCAAGGATTGATTTATCTCCATCATAGACTGCCTTACCTTTTAAGTTAAGACATCGACAATTTACCGTAAAGTCTACTTTTGCCATGACCATCAACAAATCCCAAGGCCATATACTGAAGAAAGTAGGGATTTTTTCCCCAACAACTCATTTTTGGACATGGACAGTTATATGTGGCTTTTTCACGAGTGAAAAGAAGATGTATTGTTAAGGTGAAAGTACTGCATACACCCATTCAAGGAAAGTTGCTGCTTCATTCAGAAAGTCTTTAAAAAAAATATTGTCTATAAGAATATTTTATTTTAAATTCTTTACATATATATTACATTTACATACATGATGGATATAACAATGAAAGCATTCACATTGTTGCATCACATGACAATCTTTGTCCTAAAAATGTCCATGTGGAAATGGTGAACTCTCAGGTTATGGATTGCATTGCTGGTGAATACACTGAGTACATTAGTGATGATTCCATTCAGACTGAAGATTCAGACCAATATCCAGTGGAATTTTTAAATTAACTCACACCAATGGGAATGCCTTATCATCGCCTCAAATTACACATTGGTACTATTGTCATGCTTTTGCACACCTTTAACAGCATAAAAGGTCTTTGCAATGGGAATTGCTTCATTGTGATCACTTTGTTTGACAATCTCATTCAAGCAAAAGTCAGTTCTGGGTCTGCAGAAGGAATTGTGGTGTTTACTTCAAGGATTGATTTATCTCCATCATAGACTGCTTTACCTTTTAAGTTAAGACATCGACAATTTACCGTAAAGTCTACTTTTCCCATGACCATCAACAAATCCCAAGGCCATACACTGGAGAAAGTTGGGATTTTTTGCCCAACAACCCATTTTTGGACATGGACAGTTATATGTGGCTTTTTCACGACTGAAAAGAAGATGTATTGTTAAGGTGAAAGTACTGCATACACCCATTAAAGGAAAGTTGCTGCCTCATTCAGAAAAAGTCTTTACAAAAAATATTGTCTATAAGAATATTTTATTTTAAATTCTTTAGATATATCTATCATGTATGTAAATGTAATATATAACAATGAAAGCATTCACATTGCTGCATCACATGACAATCTTTGTCCTAAAAATGTCCATGTGGAAATGGTGAACTCTCAGGTTATGGATTGCATTGCTGGTGAATACACTGAGTACATTAGTGATGATTCCATTCAGACTGAAGATTCAGACCAATATCCAGTGGAATTTTTAAATTCACTCACACCAATGGGAATGCCTTATCATCGCCTCAAATTACACATTGGTAGCATTGTCATGCTTTTGCACACCTTTAACAGCATAAAAGGTCTTTGCAATGGGAATCGCTTCATTCTCATCACTTTGTTTGACAATCTCATTCAAGCAAAAGTCATTACTGGGTCTGCAGAAGGAAATGTGGTGTTTATTCCAAGGATTTATTTATCTCCATCAGAAACTGCCTCACCTTTCAAGTTAAGACGTCAACAATTTCCCGTGAAGTCTACTTTTTCCATGACCATCAACAAATCCTAAGGCCATACACTGAAGAAAGTAGGGATTTTTTTGTCACAAACAGTTTTTGGACATGGACAGTTATATGTGGATTTTTCACGAGTAAAAACACGATGCAATGATAAGGTGAAAGTGTTGGATACACCCATTCAAGTCAAATTGCTGCCCAGTAGTGAAATACTCTTTACTACAAATATTCTCTCTAATATTTTATTTTAAATTCTTTAGATACATGTTAGATTTACATACATACTTACTTTCTAATTAAATACAAAAATTACAATAAATTAGTTTAGCCATAGATGTATAGTAATATAAAAAAAAAATATATATTATTTGTTATACAAAAAGATATTAAAATTAGTTATTATATATACAATAGTTATTTAATAAATATAGTCATTAGTGTTCATTTGCAATAACAATATAGTATATAGAAATATTTTAGTTTAAATTCTTTATATGCATATTACATTTAGATACATAATTATTTTCTAATTAAACAAAAATATTCCCATAAAATAGTTTAGCCATAGATGTATAGTACTAAAAAAAAAAAAAAAAATTACTTTGCCCATAGATGTGTAGGAATTGACCAAAAAAATTATAAAAAAATAGTTTACAAATAGATGTATAGCAATAGAAATAATCAAAAATACCAAACAAATTACTTTACTTTTAGATAGACATTATAATTAGTTATTAAATATTAAATAGGTCTTTAAGAAATATAGTCTTTAGTTTCACTTTTCACTAAAAATATAGTGTATAAAAATATTTTACTTTTAATTATTTACATACATATTCTATTTACATACATACTTTCTAATTAAACACAAATATTACAATAATTTAATTTAGCTATAGATGTAGAAGAATAGAAATAGACAAAAATACCACAAATATTACTTTCTTTATAAAGATATTATAAATAAGTTTTAGATATAAAATAGTTATTTAAAATATATAGTACTTACTTTTTTAGCTTTTGAACTTTCTTTTTAAATTTCATAGTATATGTATATAAACACACATTTTATAGTAGATTGTAGATGTGTATCATCTAAATGCTTGCATTTAGTGATAAGAACCTGAAGCTTCAGCAGGATAGCTGCTGCGAGATTTAATTTTCTTTTTACACAGGGTGAGGTTTTTGTGAACAGCTAAGGCTGCCTTCAGATTTGCAGATGCATCTGCAGCGTTTTGAAAATGCATCTGGAATCATCTGCATGCAGACGGTAGACCCTATCTTTATAATGGGACGCATGGTGTCTGCAGATGCTTGCAGGCAGCTGTGCACACACATTTACTCCTATATGTGATCTGTGCGCAGGCGGATGCCTGAATACAAATCACACACTCCCACCATCACCAGGGATGCAACATGTCGTGTCCCTGGTGCGGAGTAGAGTCTGTGATCTGTACCCAAGCATCTGCCTGCGCAGAGATCACATATAGGAGTGAATGGATGTGCTTGGCTGTCTGGAAGCATCTGCAGACACTGTGCGTCCCATTATAAAGATAGGGTTTACTGTCTGCATGCAGATGCATCTGCAAAATGCTGCAGATGCATCTGCAAGTCTGAATGCAGCATTAGAGACGGGTGGGACAGCTGTTCACACACATCTCTATCTTGAAGTGTGTTCTGTACATATAAATACATACATACATATAGGTACATATTTAGACACATAGATACATATTTAGACACATAGGGAAAGAATGGACATTTTCTTTTTAAATCTGACTTATTCTGCTATTTGTGGAATTTATAGTGTGAACACATCAATTTTGACACTTGCTGTCTAATGGTGACCTACAGCACTCTTACTGTAAGTTGCATGAAATGTTAATGGAATTTGTGCTTTACTTGCAGTAGTTGCGGCACATGTGCTTTCAACAGTTTCAACTGCCAAAATCACAGTTAGCTCTGATTTTTAGTGGTTGCATTTAGTCAACATGTTAAAGCTGTGCTTGCCGTATTTATTGCAAGCTAATTGCAAGTTCCATATACATTACATGTTACTTGCTGAAAGTCAGATGTAGGTAGGTCTTTTGGTGACAAGTGCAGAAATTGTATTTGGTTATTCTACACCTTCTGCAAATAGCCAAAAAATATCTGCTTTAAAAGGAGTCTAACTATTAATTATTAGGGGTAGAGTAGAGTAGGTCCCACCAGTTGTAAGGCTACCTTCCCGTGGTTGGTGGGGAAACATGTACTGGCTTAATCATAGATTATTAATATTCATATATAAATTGAATATACGTAATCTGTACAAAACATCAGTGCCAGTATCTGTACGAAAAGCCTTGCCTTAGAATCATGACATGTACTACACTGACATGTACCATACAAACATTGGTAGTTGATAGATAGATATCATGTCTTATGTGCATTATTGTCAAATTTGAATGAATAATAATGTATATATGCATGCTACACTCCCGATTCTTTACAATTGGGCCGCCATCTATCATGGAATAATTGGATTATTAGTTAAAAATCTAATTTAATAAACTATACACCAGTTCTAGAATCCCGATGCAATCGCATCGGGCTCACAGCTAGTGTATATATATTAGAATACACTACAAAACAGATGTACAATAATTAGTGATTAAAGAGATCAAGTAATTAACCTTCCTAGCGTTATTCCCGAGCCTGACTCGGGGTTAACATTCACTACCAGAAGCGTTAACCCCGAGTCAGGCTCGGGCTTACCCGCGTTCGCGGCAGATGCGGTGAGAAAACCGCATCTGCCGCATCTACCGCATCTGCCGCACTTGTGCCGCACTTGTGCCGCACTTGCGGCGCGGTTGCGGTAATCTGCATAGGAACCAACCACCTCTGATGACCCTCATACATTGTTAATATGTGCCCCTGCACCCTAGTAAACCATTAGCAGCACTGTTGTTGTGTGCTAAGTGGCTGCATTAGAAGTGCGATAATGATTTTAGACACTTACATGCCTGGTACTTGAGGCCGTCTCCCTGTGTGTGATGGGACGTGTGGGCGGTGCTCATCATGTCTGCTCTCCCCCTCCCTTATGCACGGCCCCTCTCAGCCTGCTATAGTGATGTGAGGCTGATTGCGTCATAAAGGGGCGGGGCTAAATCGCGGCATCACGGTAGCCCCGCCCCTTTATGACGCAATCAGCCTCACAGCACTATAGCAGGCTGAGAGGGGGCGTGCATAAGGGAGGGGGAGAGCAGACATGATGACCACAGCACAACAAGTCCCAGCACACACAGGGAGACGCCCTCAAGTACGCAGGCATGTAAGTGTCTAAAATCATTATCGCACTTCTAATGCAGCCACTTAGCACACAACAACAGTGCTGCTAATGGTTTACTAGGGTGCAGGGGCACATATTAACAATGTATGAGGGTCATCAGAGGTGGTTGGTTCCTATGCAGATTACCGCAACCGCGCCGCAAGTGCGGCACAAGTGCGGCACAAGTGCGGCAGCTATGCGGCAAGTGCGGCAGATGCGGTTTTTTAACCGCATCTACCGCGAACGCGGGTAGCCCGCTTTTAGCAACAATTTCCAGAACTAAACAGACCGCCAGGGAGGCTACTAACAATATGCATGATGTGCAAAAAGGTGCAAGTATATAAGAGTAAGTTGCCATTGAAACAGAAACTTCTTTTCTTCTCAATCCACACTTCCATCTTCACAAATATCCAGACATCCAAGTAAATATGATCCATTATTTTGATGAGTAATAAATAGATTAAATAAACTAAAAAAAGAATGAAAAAAGTTAATTAAAATCAATTAAAATCAAAACATATAGATCTAGACCGCAGTCAGTCCAAAATGCGCAACATAAAGAACAAAATAGAGCCATCAAACAACGTATAATTTACAAGAATGCGCTAAAACCAAAATTCTCGTTCATGCCGTAAGGGACTATGCTATTTAGTCTATAAATCCACTTACTCTCAACCTGCCCGAGAATCCTACTCAGATTGCCACCCCGTGGACCGAGGGATACTTTGTCAATTCCCACTACCTTAAGGAGACTTGAATTACTTTTATGCATCCGATAGAAGTGTCTAGGAATCGTTTTCAAAATGGCTGGATTTTCAACTGACGCCCCTTTTTCAATGTCAAGGACGTGTTCCCTTGTTCTCACTCGCAGTTCTCTGGTGGTCATCCCAACATAGATTTTTTTACACGGGCATTCTGCCATGTATATGACCTAAACTGTAGAGCATGTAATGTGATGACGTATATCATATGTCCGAGTGTTATCCCAGTTGTGAAATGTCTTGCTCTTTACAATATTAGAACATGCCTTACAACCACAACAGGGAAAACATCCTCTCACATCTAGCCAGTGCTTCTTATGACTTGTATTGCGAACAAAGTGGCTTCTAACCAATGTATCTCTCAGGTTCTTAGAGCGTCGGGCTGTCAAAAGAGGTTTTTCTGAGATACACTTTTGCAGAACGGGGTCACTCAACAGAACATTCCAGTGTTTACCAATTATTGTGCTTAGTTCTTTCCATTGTTTATTATAAGTGGTAATCAAACGTGGGAACTGTTCCTGAGGTTTCTCCCTCCTTTGTGTACCTCTCAGTAGATCTTGTCTCTGATAGCCTTTGGCTTTAGCATAGCCATTCTTAATCGCTCTACTACTGTACCCCCTCTCTTCGAACCGTTGCTTCAGATCAATTGATTGCAACTCAAAAGTGTGTTCCTGAGAGCAAATTCTCCTTGCCCTAACATACTGACCCACTGGAATACCTCTAATTGTCGATGGAAGATGTGACGAATCAGCACTCAAAATCAAATTGGTGGACGTTTCTTTACGATAAATATCAGTCGTCAATCTGCCATCGTCCAGATTTCCAATGGCAATATCCAGGAAATCCACTTTTCTGCCACTTTTGTATGTCAATCTTATGTTCTTACTATTAGCATTAAGTCTAGTCATGAGGTCACTGAGTTCCCCCTGAGACCCCTCCCACACAAACAGCACATCATCGATGTATCTCATCCATCCTTGAATTTTCTCAATGTCCGCGATGGGGTTACTGACAAAGATCTCCCTTTCCCATGCCCCCAAAAACAAATTTGCATATGAGGGAGCACAGGCAGCCCCCATCGCGGTACCCTGTAATTGCAGATGGACTTGACCATCGAATGTGAAACAGTTATGTGTGAGGATGAAGTCCAAAAGGGTTAGCAGTAACTCAGACATCTCTGGGTCCACATTGCTTGCTTTCAAAAACCATCGAGTTGCCTCAATCCCATCAGGGTGTCTGATTGAGGTGTACAGCGACTCAACGTCCACTGTCACCAAAACAGAGTTTTCCGTCAGTTGTATACCATCCAGTCGCTGTAAGGCCTCATTTGTGTCCTTAAAAGAAAAAACAGATATTGCGCCACACTGCAACTGGAGGAACTTAATACACGGTTTTACTATGTTTGCACTAACCTTTACTGGTTGTGCAACACCCCGCACAACCAGACTGATGGCTTAATGTGGATCACTGTAGTGACAGGGGCCAATATTCCCTCCTCCTCAGATACTCCGGGCCTGGTGGTCGGCTCCTTAGTTCCTCTGGAGATGGAGGTGGGCTTCTTCACTCCTCCACCTGAAGAGGCAGACTCGCTGCACTGGCTTCAGTCCCAGCTCCACACTGTGTATCAGTTGATCATTCAAGGGTGGGTCTTTATGATGTACTGCCAGGTACTGTGGATCTTAGAGCAGCTCACACACCGCACTCCCAACAAGGGAGAAAGAGATTAGCAGATAGAAAACAAGCGGTGTCAGAGGTTTGGAGCGCTAAAGAAACCACGGGTTGGTGATTAAATTACCAATAATTTATTGCACAAACAGCAGGGGTCCAGTAAGCCACAACGCGTTTCGACGCACAGATGCGTCTTTCTCAAGTGGATCCACTTGAGAAAGACGCATCTGTGCGTCGAAACGCGTTGTGGCTTACTGGACCCCTGCTGTTCGTGCAATAAATTATTGGTAATTTAATCACCAACCCGTGGTTTCTTTAGCGCTCCAAACCTCTGACACCGCTTGTTTTCTATCTGCTAATCATTTGTGTCCTTGATATAGGAAGGCAAAGACATGGCCAAGGGTTTCAAGTACATATCAAGCATCTTACAAATGGGCTCACATAGTCCTTCATTTCCAGAGACAATAGGCCTACCAGGAGGGTCCACGATATTTTTGTGGACCTTCGGTAGGATATAAAACGTGGCTAATCTAGGCTCCATCCTCTCCATATATTTCAAGATCTCCTTAGTAATAATACCCTTCTCATATGCTATATACAGGATATCAATCAGGTCTTTCTTATACTGCACAAGGGGGTTTGATGGTAATTTTTTGTAGCAATCTGGATTGTTCAATAGTTTTCGTACCTGTCTGACATACATATCTTTAGGCCAGATAACCACGTTTCCCCTTTATCTGCGGGCTTATATACAACATCATCCAACAGTTTAAGTTGATCCAAAGCTAATCTTTCCTCCCTGTTCAGATTGTGATGTCAACTGCGTTTATGGGCAAGTTCCTCTTAGTGATGGGCGAATCCTAAATTACTCGGAATCGCTTGACTCTAGCGAGTCCGAGCACAGGACTCGCTACTGTTTGCGAGTCTAGCGAGTCCAATGTTAATGAATGGGGAAGCGAGTAATAGCGAGTAGTGTGAGATTTACAAATCGCAGATGTGTCTCGGAAGCTTCAGCCTGAAGCAATCCTAGTTTTGCCATTTATTTGCATTGGACTCGTTTACTTTGCAACTGTAATCGCTGGGAAACTCGCACAGATAAGAGTCCTGTCTGCTCAGTGTGCTGGCTGCCACAGCACCAGGGTCCTAGAGCCCGCCTGCTGCCTGATATAGCAGAGCTGAGATTGTTCTCAGTCTGCTCATTCTCTGTGCATAGACATCTATATCTATGCACAGGGATGAGCAGAGAGGACATCGCGTTTTGGACTGCGTCGGACGGAAGAGGATTTTTTTAATTAAAGATGGAGTCTCTAATGGCTTTTTTTTTATTTCTAATAAAAAATGTTCTCTGTGTAAATTTCGGGCTTAGGGCCAGCTGATAATACAAAGCTGGCCCTAACCTCTTTATTACCCAGCGTGCCACCGCCACCAGGGCCGCTGGAAGAGCGGGGTTCAGCGCCAGAGGATGGCGCTTCAATGAACGCGCCATCTTCTGGGGCGGCTGCGGGCTGCAATTTGCAGCGGGGGGTGCCAAGAAAGCTTGGGCATCCCTGCGCTGCGGATTCCAGCCCCCAGCTGCTTAGCTGTACCTGGCTAGAAATAGAAATTGCGCGGAGCCCCACGCATTTTTTAAAATTATTTCATGAAATTCTGTCTCTGAGACTCTGACTCTGAAATTCATGAAATAATAAAAAAAAAATGCGTGGGGCTCCGCGCAATTTCTATGTCTAGCCAGGTACAGCTAAGCAGCTGGGGGCTGGAATCCGCAGCGCAGGGATGCCCAAGCTTTCTGGGCACCCCCCGCTGCAAATTGCAGCCCGCAGCCGCCCCAGAAGATGGCGCGTTCATTGAAGCGCCATCCTCTGGCGCTGAACCCCGCTCTTCCAGCGGCCCTGGTGGCGGTGGCACGCTGGGTAATAAAGGGGTTAATACCAGCTTTGTTATACAAGCTGGTATTAAGCCCGAGATTCTTAATGTCAGGCCACGTTTGACCCAGCCACTAAGAATCTCCAATAAAGGGTTAAAAAAACACAGAGAAAATTTTTTATTTGAAATAAAAAAAAAAGCCATTAGGGACTCCATCTTTAATTTAAAAAATCCTCTTCCGTCCGACGCAGTCCAAAACGCGATGTCCTCTCTGCTACATCCCCTGTGCATAGATATAGATGTCTATGCACAGGGAATGAGCAGACTGAGAACAATCTCAGCTCTGCTACATCATGTCTGTGAGCAGGTGGGCTCTAGGACCCTGGAGCTGCACAGAGAAGACAGCTGGACTCGGCTCGCAAAGAAACAGCAGTTACTTTGCGAGTTTCCCTGCTATCACTGGCACAGTAGCCGTGTCTAATGCAAACAATGGCAATCCTAGTTTTGTCAGCGTTTGCTATTGATTTGCATTGGACTTGTGCGAGTAAACGCTTGGAAACTCGCAGAGTACCGAGTCCTGCGAGTCCCTTACTACTCGCCGAGTAACGAGTCCTAGCGAGTAGATTCGCCCATCCCTAGTTCCTCTATATCTCTCGTGACCATTTTAGTGAAGATATCCACACTTGGACAGGTACTAAGTGCCGGAAAACTTCTAGATTTTCCAAAAATGCCACTTGGAAACTTACCCTTTTCGGCAGGAACATCACTTTTTTTTTGCAGGGATTCCAAGGTCTGTAAGGTTCTTCTTTCTTCTTCGATAACGCCTAGACAGCAGGCTCGTTGTCTGGGTGTTATGTTTGACACCGATCTCTCCTTCTCCTCCCACACGCAATCTCTCGTCCGCTCCTGTCGCTTACACCTGAAGAATATCTCTAGAGTCCGCCCCTTTCTCACCCTGGAAACAACAAAAACCCTCACCGTGGCCCTAATCCATTCCCGCCTTGACTACTGCAATTCTCTATTAAGCGGCCTCCCCCTCACCAGACTTTCTCCTCTCCAGTCCATCCTTAATGCAGCAGCCAGGATCACCCATCTGGCCAATCGTTACTCAGATGCCTCTGCTCTGTGCCAGTCATTGCACTGGCTGCCTGTATACTACAGGATCAAATTCAAATTGCTTGTTCTCACCCACAAAGCTCTTCACAGAACAGCACCCCCCTATCTTTCCTCCCTCATCTCTGTCTATCACCCCACCCGCTCTCTACGTTCCTCAAATGACCTTCGACTAACATCTGCACTAATCCGATCCTCCCACTCCCGGCTCCAAGACTTTTCCAGAGCTGCACCAAACCTCTGGAATGCTTTACCCAAAGAAATCAGGACTATCCACAACTTGCATGGCTTCAGACGATCCCTAAAAACGCATCTTTTTAAGGCGGCCTATCATACTCCCTAATAGAAGTCCATTGTACTGTAGACAGTGAATGTGCTATCCCTCTGGACATTACTCTTCTACAAACTCCACCAAACCAAAAAGGTCTACACAGACTGTCTGATGACCATTCATGTAAGCTTAGCCCTATGCCCCACTTCCTCAAGATGCCTGGACCATCAGTGCAGTAAGCCCCTACACCTTGTGCAACCCCTATCCCGTTGTAGATTGTAAGCTCCTTTGAGCAGGGTCACCTTCATTTCTTGCTTTATTTATTGTATTTTTTTTTTTTTTTTTTTTTTTTTCTACATTGATTCTATGCCTATTGTTTTGTATCCAATTATTGTACCTTATTGGTTCTCTACTATAATTACTTACTGTATTTTCTGTACTCTAACCCTACATTGTAAAGCGCTGCGGAATATGTTGGCGCTATATAAATAAAGCTTTATTATTATTATTATTATTATTCTTCAGTGACTGTGTTGTTATCCGCCTTGTAGTGTAGTTTCTTAACTACAGCATGCTGTGAGGCACTGTTCTCTTGGTAAAAAAACTGTAATTTATTTCTCCATACTCATACCATTCTTTGTTGTCTCTATTTTTGTAAAACTATTGTTGATGTCATTAAGCTATTACCTGTGGTTTTAAAGCTTGATAATAAAAACTGTGATTTTAAAGATACCCTTGATTCCGTTTGGAATTTGTTTGATGTGGTAACTAAGTTAGGGTGGACTATACCTATGGATATGTGATTAATCCTCCCCCTGCCTGTGCTGCTCCGGCTTTCCCCACCCCACCACTTCGTCCTCCATCCTCCTCTCACCACGGCTCTGTGCTCCGGCCTTCCCCTGCCTCTTCATCCTCCCCCTGCCTATGCCGCTGCATCCTCCCCCACCCCACCGCTTCCTCCTCCTTCCTTTGTCCTCCTCCCATCCGCCACTCCATACTCCGTTGTCCCCCTGCCTGTGCTGCTCCATCCTCCCCCACCCACCGCTTTGTCCTCTGTCCTCCTCCTCCCACCGCTCTGTGCTCTGTCCTCCCCCTGCCTGTGCTGCTCCATCCTCCTTCACCGCTTCCTCCTCTTTCCTTTGTCCTCCTCCTCTCCGCCACTCCATCCTCCCCCTGCCTGTGCTGCTCCATCCTCCCCCACTCCACTGCTTCGTCCTCTGTCCTCCTCCCCCCGCCGCTCTGTGCTCCGTCCTCCCCCTGCTGCTCTGTCCTCCCCCTTCCTGTGCCGCTCCATCCTCCCAACCCCGCCGCTTCCTCCTCCTTCCTTAATCTCCCCCCCTGACACTCCATCCTCCATCCTCCCCCTGCCTGTGCTGCTCCATCCTCCCCCACCCGCCGCTTTGTCCTCTGTCCTCCTCCCCCTGCCACTCTGTGATGCATCCGCCCCCACCCCACCGCTTCCTCCACCTTCCTTAGTCCTCCTCCCCTCCATCCTCCGTCCTCCCCCTGCCTGTGCTGCTCTGGCCTCCCCCACCCCGCCGCTTCATCTTCCATCCTCCTCTCACCCGCTTCTCTGTGCTCCATACTCCCCCTGCCGCTCTGTCCTCCCCCTGCCGCTCTGTCCTCCCCCTGCCGCTCCGTCCTCCCCCTACCTGTGCCGCTCTTACCTCCCCCTACCTGTGCCGCTCCATCCTCCCCCACTGCTTCCTCCTTCCTTTGTTCTTCTCCCATCCGCCACTCCATCCTCCGTCCTCTCCCTGCCTGTGCTGCTCCATCCTCCCCCAACCCGACGCTTCATCATACATCCTCCTCCCCCCGCCGCTCTGTGCTTCGTCCTCACCCTGCCGCTCCGTCCTCCCCCTGCCTGTGCCACTCCATCTTCCCCCACCCCACTGCTTCCTCCTCCTTCCTTTGTCCTACTCACCTCCGCCACTCTATCCTCCATCCTTCCCCTGCCTGTGCTGCTCCGTCCTCCCCCACCCTGCCTCTTCGTCCTCCGTCCTCCTCCCCCCTGCTGCTCTGTCCTCCCTCCTCCCCCCTGCCACGCCGTCCTTTCCCCGCCGCTCCTTCTTCAAAGTTCCTCCCAATTCAGCCCTCACCGCCTTCCCCATGCAATCTGTATTTCTATATTCTAGAATATCCAATGCGTTAGAATCGGGCCATCATCTAGTTGGATCTATGTTTGCATAGGCGGGCCCGCATTGATTGTATAGTTCGGCCCACGTATTGTTGACCACATGGGCACTCCAAGAGGTAAATCACATAGCTTGAGAGACAATTGAAACACTGTTTAATCTCAAAGGATTTACCCGTGGTGTTCGAACTAAATGTTCTCTCACCATGTCGTATGGCTATACAACATTTGCATTTGCTCGAGTGACATCTATGGCAGCCCGGATCATATTTCAGAGTGGAGGTCGCAGCTGGACTCAACGACTCCATCTTGATGTTGCTGGGGCAACCATGGACCGAAGATTCATTCCCCTTCGGAAAATAACCCTAGGGTTATCAGGAATAACCTTAGATAGTGTTGAATCACCCTTTAGGATAAACCAATATTTACGTATCAATTTAAGGATCTTCATATGTGACCGATTAAATGTGGTGATCAAATTCCAACCCAAAAATTTATTGTCAGATGGAAGAGTGGGCAATTTAAGTTTACTCATACACTGTTCTTGCGATAGTACATGAAAAGATTTGCATAACTAGGGACGACCCTTGTCCCCATCACACAGCCTCTAATTTGTTTGTATACTGATGTTCCAAAAGTGAAAATATTATTCGTGAGAATAAAAAGTACTCCAAGCTTCAAGAATTCTTTTTGGGATTCGGCCATAGTCAAATCCAGATTTAGGAAATAGTCTATCGCAGCAATACCCAAGTCATGGGAGATGTTATGCAAATCTTTTCATGGGTGTGTTCGAATCAGTCTCCATCGCACAGTCTCATTCAGCATGTGAACATATACGGTTCTACAAACGATGCATAGATGATTTAATTTCTCCAGTTGCCACCTCCCCAAATGGATTAGAAATATCCCATACAGCCAGTGTTGGCATATTCGAAAGAACTGCACTTCCAATGCAGATTTCTCTCATGAAGCTAAAAAAGGAGATTTAGGGAAAAGGGATACCGTCAAAAATTACTGTCTGATGCGTTCCAAAAAAGTAGAGTACTATCGCAAGAACAGTGTATGAGTAAACTTAAATTGCCCACCCTTCCATCTGACAATAAATTTGTGGGTTGGAATTTGATCACCACATTTAATCGGTCACATACAGTTGTGGCTAAAAGTATTGACACCCCTGCAATTCTGTCAGATAACACACAGTTTCTTCCTGAAAATGATTGCAATCACAAATTCTTTGGTATTATTATCTTCATTTAATTTGTCTTAAATGAAAAAAACACAAAAGAGAATGAAGCAAAAAGCAAAACATTGATCATTTTACACAAAAACTCCAAAAATGGGCCAGACAAAAGTATTGGCACCCTCAGCCTAATACTTGGTTGCACAACCTTTAGCCAAAATAACTGCGATCAACCGCTTTTGGTAACCATCAATGAGTTCTTACAATGCTCTGCTGGAATTTTAGACCATTCTTCTTTGGTAAACTGCTCTAGGTCCCTGATATTTGAAGGGTGCCTTCTCCAAACTGCCATTTTTAGATTTCTCAACAGGTGTTCTATGGGATTCAGGTCTGGACTCACTGCTGGCCACCTTAAAAGTCTCAAGTGCTTTCTCTCAAACCATTTTCTAATGCTGTTTGAAGTGTGTTTTGGGTCATTGTCCTGCTGGAAGACCCATGACCTCTGAGGGAGACCCAGCTTTCTCACACTGGGCCCTACATTATGCTGCAAAATTTGTTGGTTGTCTTCAGACTTCATAATGCCATGCACACGGTCAAGCAGTCCAGTGCCAGAGGCAGCAAAGCAACCCCAAAACATCAGGGAACCTCCGCCATGTTTGACTGTAGGGACCGTGTTCTTTTCTTTGAATGCCTGTTTTTTTTCTCCTGTAAACTCTAAGTTGATGCCTTTGCCCAAAAAGCTCTACTTTTGTCTCATCTGACCAAAGAACATTCTTCCAAAACGTTTTAGGCTTTCTCAGGTAAGTTTTGGCAAACTCCAGCCTGGCTTTTTTATGTCTCGGGGTAAGAAGTGGGGTCTTCCTGGGTATTCGTTTTCATTCAGACGCCAACGGATAGTACGGGTTGACACTGTTGCACCCTCGGACTGCAGGGCAGCTTGAACTTGTTTGGATGTTAGTCGAGGTTCTTTATCCACCATCTGTACAATCTTGCGTTAAAATCTCTCAATTTTTCTTTTCCGTCCACATCTAGGGAGGTTAGTCACAGTGCTATGGGCTTTAAACTTCTTGATGACACTGCGCACGGTTGACACAGGAACATTCAGGTCTTTGGAGATGGACTTGTAGCCTTGAGATTGCTCATGCTTCCTCACAATTTGGTTTCTCAAGTCCTCAGCCAGTTCTTTGGTCTTCTTTCTTTTCTCCATGCTCAATGTGGTACACACAAGGACACAGGACAGAGGTTGAGTCAACTTTAACCCATGTCAACTGGCTGCAAGTGTGATTTAGTTATAGCCAACACCTGTTAGGTGCCACAGGTAAGTTACAGGTGCTGTTAATTACACAAATTAGAGAAGCATCCCATGATTTTTCTAACAGTGTCAATACTTTTGTCCACCCCCTTTTTTATGTTTGGTGTAGCATTATACAATTTGGCTTTAAGACAATTCTTTTTGTGTTTTTTTCATTGAAGACAAATTAAATGAAGATAATAATACCAAAGAATTTGTGATTGCAATCATTTTCAGGAAGAAACTGAGTATTATCTGACAAAATTGCAGGGGTGTCAATACTTTTGGCCATAACTGTATGAAGATCCTTAAATTGATACGTAAATATTGGTTTCTCCTAAAGGGTGATCCAATACTACCGTGTTTCCCTGAAAATAAGTCACCCCCGATTATAAGACAGGGCAGAGCTGGGGGCAATTTTTTTAATATAAGTCATACCCCGATTATAAGACAGGGTGACTTATTTTTGGGGAAAATTTGGTGGGTTGGGGGGGGCCAGGGGAATCTCTCATACTTACCGCTGCTGCCGCTGCTGTCTCCAGGGCCCCCGCTGTGTTCCCGGTGCCTGGGTGAGCAGGGCGGGTATTTTAAATCCCCCGCCGCTGTCCCGGCCAATCACAGGCCAGGAACTGCCCAGAGGCCAATCACAAGCCAGTCGCGCTGCATGACGTCAGTCTGGCCTGTCATTGGCTCCCCAGGCAGCTCCTGGCCTGTGATTGGCCGGGACAGCAGCACGTGTGCAGGCCGGGCTGTCTGTGCGATGATGCCCAGCCTGCGTGCTGCTGTGCCCAGGGCTGTAGGAGGTGCCCGGGATGTCGGAGGTGCCCGGGATGTCGGAGGTGCCCGGGATGTGCTGCGCACCTCAGGCATGTGGATGCCTGGGATTTGCCGCGGTCCCCTGTGGTCGGAGGAGCCCAGGTCAGTGTGCCCCTGTCAGTGTGCCCCTGTATGTGTGAGTGTGCCCCTGTATGTGTGAGTGTGCCCCTGTATGTGTGAGTGTGCCCCTGTATGTGTATGCCCCTGGGTTAGGGTTAGGGCTAGGGTTAGGGCTAGGGTTAGGGCTAGAGTTAGGGTTAGGGCTAGGATTATTTCAAATCGCGGCAGATGCGGTGAAAAAAAAACATCTGCCGCGATTACCACATACCGGCTGCACTTGCGGCACAGTTGCGGCGCGGTTGCGGTAAACGCCATACAAGGTATAGGCGGACTTGCGGCAGGTGCGGCAAGTGCGGTTTTGCACTTGCGGCAGGTGCGGCCGCGAAAAAAAACGCGGCTGACCGCGTTTTTTACCGCGGCCGCACCTGCCGCAAGTGCCAAAACCACACTTGCCGCACCTGCCGCAAGTCCGGTTATACCTTGTATGGCGTTTACTGCAACCGCGCCGCAACCGTGCCGCAAGTGCAGCCGGTATGCGGTAATCGCGGCAGATGCGGTAAAAAAACCTTATATTTGGGGAAACACGGTATCTAAGGTTTTTCCCGATTACCTTTGGGTTATTTTCCGAAGGGGAATGAATCTTCGGTCCATGGTTGCCCCTAGCAACATCAGGACGGAGTCGTTGAGTCCCAGCTCCAAGCTCCACTCTGATATATGATCCGAGCTGCCATAGATGTCACTCGAGCAAATGCAAATGTTGTATACCCATACGACATGGTGAGAGAACATTTAGTTTGAACACCACGGGTAAATCCTTTGAGATTAAACAGTGTTTCAATTGTCTCTCAAGCTATGTGATTTACCTATTGGAGTGCCCATGTGGTCAACAATACGTGGGCCGAACTATACAAACAATGCGGGCCCGCCTATGCAAACATAGATCCAATATCACAAAGGGTTTCATGCTACATAGTGTTTCAAGACATTTTGCTCTCACACACAATAAAGATCCGTCCCTTCTATGTCTGACAATCATCGATCAGGTAGACGAGCATACACGCAATAGGTTTACACGTTTATGTAAAAAAGAGAACTATTGGATTTTTAGGCTAGGTACATTGTCCCCAGAGGGCCTTAATCTTACGATTGAGAAAAATCTGCATTAATACCTCCTGACTATTAACTAACTAGTGTATAATGATAATTCTGTTTATGGTTCCATCTGTACATTTAATTGTGCATTATACCGGGAATTAATTTTATATTTCATATTTTTTATATACATATTTTATTCTTTTTGCTTTTATATTGTATTGTATTGTGTTAAATGTTGTCTGTCTGCACTTAAATTTTAATCTCTTATCACATGACCTGTTTAACATGTGATTTTCATTTCCTGTTGTGTCACCATCCTAGAAAGAATCCTGTTGGTGTAATGGTATATTTAAGGTTGTTGCTTAGCAACGGGTATATACAGAGGCAGCAGCACTCACCAATCTTCCAGTCGTTTCTTTATGGTACAAAACAGCATAAAAGGCGATCATCAGAGGTGTTTACAGGGGATACAGGGGGGAGGATGGGCTGTCCCTCAAGCGATGGGCTGTTTCACGCCCACCACAGGGCGCTTCTCCAGGCTATGGCACCATTGGTGAGTGCTGTCATTGGTGCCATAGCCTGGAGAAGCGCCCTGTGGTGGGCGTGAAACAGCCCGTCGCTTGAGGGACAGCCCATCCTCCCCCTGTATCCCCTGTAAACACCTCTGATGATCGCCTTTTATGCTGTTTTGAACAATAAAGAAACGACTGGAAGATTGGTGAGTGCTGCTGCCTCTGTATATACCCGTTCCTAAGCAATGACCTTGTGACCGGATGTGCACCACACATGACCAGGAGCAGCAAGGCAGTGTGATGGTGGTGTCCATGTGAGCTCCAGCCTGGAGCGTGGGGAAGAGAGCTGCAGCTGTGCCCAGCAACTTCAAAGAAGTATATTTAAGGTTGTTATAATTTGTGCTCTTTATCCACCTGATGAAGATAGCATAGGCTATTGTTACATGTAGTGGCGTATGAGAGCAGCTGTAATTGTTTTTATTAAAGTAGGTTGGTATAATTTTTGTGTCCTGCTATTGCTTAGCGCTCCTCTCTACACTGCAATATTTTCCTGCACATATAACTATCCATCTTCCTTGGGAGAGTGGTTGGGGCAGCAGCTGTGAGCATTGGCAATTCCTCAGACTCTCGATAAACATACTGTCAGCGTGCAGCTGAACCACAGGACCTGTGGTGACGTCACATAGCGACGCCCCCTTCCAATCATGGGACCACACCATCTGACTGCACAGGAAACCCTCCCACCGTCTACACCAGACGTTCCTCTCCAGCTTACACTTGTGTTGTGCGGAGACTCAGCACAACAAACTCAGGTGAGCGCAGCCCTCCCCTGGCACATTTTCTAAATTGGAGTTCGCCATGTGGCGCATTGCTTCTTTTCTCTTTAATGAAGACTCAAAGGTCATTATTAGGGATGGGTGAACTACCTATATTTGGGATTGACGGGTTCGCCCGAGCTTTCTGATAATGTGTAGGTTCGGGGCTGGAGATGACGCGAACTTGCATCCAAACCTCCAAACTTGGACTTTAAAGATATGGGATGGGGGGAGCTGTAAAATCAAGAATACAAATATTAATAAACATTATAATTATACTTACCGCTCCAGCGACACGTCTTCCCATCTCGCCTTCTCCCGGCCTCATCTACTTCTGGGGCTGCTCATTAACTTCCGGGTTATTCACTCCACTGCCCAGTGCTTGGCAATTTTCTGCCAGTGTTGGCAGTGTTCATGCGGTGATGTCATGGTTCACCCGCGTTCATGGCCCGAGATATGATCTCGATTGACGTCTGACTGTCACTTTCAGCATCGGCCTGCTTCTTGCTCTGCATAGACGCTTGTCTATGCAGATCGATGTAGCAGTGCTGACATTGCTCTATCCATGTGGACTACGTTGGACTGAAGATTTTTTTTAACAAAGATAGAGTCTCTAAATGTATTTTTTTGTTTTATGTCTAATAAAAATATTTTTCTCTGTGCTGTGTTTTTTTTAATCTTTACTAGAAATTGATGGTGGTCATGTCTCATATTGGCGTGATCCTATGAATTTCGGACTTAGCACCAGCTGATAATACAAAGCTGGCCCTAATCCCATTATTACCCAGCGAGCCACTCGGCACCAAGGCTACTAGCAGAGTTGGATACAGCCCCCGAGATGAGGGTTGAGGGGTTAATAAAAATGCATTCACTAATGTATTTGTGTTTTTTTTTTTTTTTTAATGAACTATTAAAAAAAATTGGACGTGGGCTTCGCCATATTTTTCTATGCCAGCCAGGTACAGCAGGCAGGTACGGGTTGCCCCTAACCCCCAGCTGCCTATTTGTACCTTGCTGGAAACAAAAATACAGAGAAGCCCCCTTTTTTTTTTAATTATTTCATGAATTTCATGAAATAATAAAAAAGAACAATGTGGGCTTCCCCCTATTTTTGGGTCTAGACAGGTACAACTAGGCAACTGGGGATTGGAATCCACAGCACAGGGTGGCCCAAGCTTTCTGGGTCCCCCTGCTGTGAATTGCCGTCCGCAGCCACCCCAGAAAATGGCGCGTTCATAGAAGCGCCGTCTTCTGGCGCTGTATCCAACTCTTCCAGCAGCCCTGGTGCTGGGTGGTTTGCTGAGTAATATTTGTATCAGCTGGCCCTAAGCCGAAATTCATGGGGTCATGCCAATATTAGACATGACCACCATGAATTTCTAGTATAGGTTAACAAAAACACAACACAGAGAAAAAATATTTTTATTAGAAATAAAACAGAAAACTATTTTGAGACTCCATCTTTATAAAAAAAAAAGTCTTCAGTCCGACGTAGTCCACATGAATAGAGCAAATGTCAGCACTGATGCATCGCTCTGCATAGAAAAGCGTCTATGCAGAGCGATAAGCAAGCCAATATTGACAGTGACAGTCAGAGTTCACCCAAGTTCATAGCTCAAGCAATGAACTCGGGTGAACCCTGATGTCACCGCCCAAACACTGCCGTAAAAAGCCGAAGACTGCCGAATGCAGTGAATACCGCTGGAAGTTAATGAGCGGCTCTGGAAGTAGAAGTGGCCATAACAGCGAGACGGGAGGACGTGTCGCTGGAAAGGTAAGTATAATTATAATGTTTGTTATTAATTTTATGCTTTTTTTTTTACAGCCCCTGGCACCGAACTGGAGCTGAAGTGTAACACGGGTTTCCATGGGAAACCTGTGACTGAACAGTATGTGTTCGGTACGGGTCCAGAACTTTACAGTTCGGGTTCGCCCATCCCTAGTCATTATCTCATGAAATTAGTAGGGAGAATAAAGGGTTAAAAACCGCGCTGCCGTATTCCATGAGACAGCAAAGGGTGAATATAATATTGATTTATAAGGGTATGTACTCACGGTCCGGAGGAGCTGCGTGTTGGACGCAGCTCCTCCGGACCTGAGTGAACCTGCGGGTGGCTGCAGGGAGATCGCAGCCACCCTGTACTCACCATGTGCGGCGGTGCAGAGTGGCTTCCCCTTGCAGTCACCCGATGGGAGCCGCTTCCGACTGCGCAGCGTGAAATAAACATGCTGCGGTGGAGCTGCAACCCGCACCGCAGCTCCAAACACGGTGCGGGCGGGTTAAGCATAGTGAGGATGGGATTTCAGTATGCTAGTACTGTACGACGCAGCGTTTTGGACGCAGTGCAAAGACAATGCGTTCAAAATACTGCGTCTCCTGATCTTGAGGATGCACGCTTAGTCAACGTCTTTCAGGGCTCCCTTAGACATGACAATATTACATTTATTTTTGATATTTTAGTTCATTGAGATGCACTAGTATCATTCTCTGGAGCTTCTTAACCTTTCTCTTTTAGAGCCTTACAATTCCAAACATTATTTCTTTTTTATTTTATTTACCTTCATGGTGTATACTTTCAGATGTTGTATGTTTGTATGACACTGATCATGAATAAATATTGTTTCCAGCCAGTTAGCTTGTCATTGAGCAGTAGCCCATCTAGTAATAATTTGCAGTGTTAAAACTCATATTTCATTTTGTTCATCTGCGATTTTAACAAACCGGTTCAGACCCTACATTGTAATATATTTCACTCATGACTTCCAAATATTATCTTTTCCAGCTGGCATATTGCAGTGTGAAACACTTATCAGTTTTACATGTTTGAATATCTCACAGGAGATAAGAAAATTTGTGAGCAGTGAATTCTCTACTGAGTCATACCGATGATTAGTTTTAGACTAAGGCAGAAGAAATTGCATTTTTGCTTCACTCTTACTGATATTTATTTTTTATAGGACATGTCTCAATTAATTTCAAGCTTTAGACCGTGTGATTGATTTGTTAATTTTTAGCTTATACTCATGGTTAGTAAAACTATCATTACTTTTCTTATCAAAGTTCATTTAGATATTGCCATGATAAAGCCCTAATCATTCATAGAGACAACTTGAATTTGTTTCACTTATCCAATAGCAAATTTGTGCATATTTTGGAGGGGTCAATCTGACTGCAACATTATATTCCCTAGGCTCTCCGGACACTTCAACCCACTGGTGTCCTGAGAAAACCCCAATAACTTTCCTCTCCCAGCGCCCGCCATGACGCATTCGCCCATAAACACCTGAACCACTGGCACCTGGGCGTGCATCACAGTGCTGGTATAGCAAATGTATAGTTTGCTGCTGCACCCTGCATGATCGGTAAACCAGCTCTCCTGGTCGGTCACTGTCAAAGCCTGAGAAGTGCACTCTTCTTCCAGCCAAGGTCTCCAATGGTGGAGAGGCAGCAAGATTCATATGAGGTTGGGATTGTGCCCGACGTAGCTCCAGCAATGAATAGTCATAATCCATACTAAGTTCAGCTGGGGCTCCAATCCATCCGCGAGGTATCTTTGTGCTTTTAACACGTACCCAGCGCAGAGTGGGATGGGCTCCTGGCCTTAGGAGACCAACTCTTAGCTTACGTGCTCCTTGAACATAGTCATGACCATCATGAATACAGTGAGCTGCTGTTAAAACATGACGTTCAGTTACCAATACACCTGTGCAACCCGTGGATAGCCGAACAGCAGCCGCAAAAGGGAAATCTGTAAGAAAGCGTTGACCTCTGATGGAAAAGCGGATATCTGGTCCATAGACTTGCCTTCGACCCCGCATGAATTTGACATTCTTCTGCTTTTTGTGCCTTCCATTACTCTGAGGTATTCTTACTGTTACTGTTGTCAGAGTGCGGCTGCCATTTAAATATGCAGTCTCATAGTCAAGGTGATGAACGACAACAGCTTCAGGCTGAGACTCATGCCAGATGCACTTCTCTGAGCAGACTGTGTTAAGCTCTGTAGTAACATTTGCAGTAAATTGAGATGGAGTTAAAGCCAATGTCTGTTGAGGCACAAACTCAATGACTGGTAGTTCAGAAGCAGTGAGTAAGATATAAGCAAGATACAGAATCAAATGTAACAGGTATCCACCAGTCGTCATATTAATGTCACTGAAAAAGAAGGAAAAAATTAGTTTCATATAACAGTACAGTATATCTATGTCATTATTAGAATAGAGAGGCCATAAGTGCCAAAATTGGAAAATTGTCCTTGTTTCCTCTAATCACCAGAGTAAATTTTGTAATAGTATTAACCTATCAGATTGGACTTGGCCAACACCTGACACCCACCAATCAGCCAGATGTAAACATGGAACGAAGCTAAAGGAAAGGTGCCACAATTTTTTTTATTAAAATTATTTTTTACATAAACAATTATTTTTAATACAAAATTACATTTTTTAACATCAGTATTTTTTTTATTATTAATTATTTTTCCAGCCACTCATGGCTGCCATTTTACTTTGCAGGAGTGAAAGAGTCGGGTCGTTGCCCGACACTTACACTCTGCATATACGGCTTTGTATTGGGCTGCATCCATCTGTGATCTGGGCACGCCCCTTGGGTTAGAGAAACCAGGCACAGGGGGAGGGATACCAGGCACAGGGGGGTGGAGACAGCACACATTGGTATAGAGACTAGGCACAGGGGGAGAGAAAGTGTACATGGGGAGAGGCATCATGCAGGGGGGAGACAGCACACATGGAGGGAGAAGAGCTCCCATTGGAGAGAGAGAGCAAGTGCTCAATGGGGAGAGCAAGTGACCAATGGGGAGAGCGCAAGTGCCCAATGGTGAGAGCATGGAGCGCCCAATGGGGTGAGAGATAGCAAGTGTTCAATGGGGAAGAGAGCAAGCGCCCAATGGGGAAAGAGCAAGAGCACCCAATGGGGGAGAGAGAGTGAGGGAGCCCAGTGGGGGGAGAGAAAGCATGATTGCTCAATGGTGGGTGAGAGAGCAAGAGTGCCCAATGGGGAGAGAGCGAGCGAGAGTGGCTTGTGACTGTGTTATTTTTACAAATAAATGATTTTTCATGGTGTGTTGTATTGTTTACTATTAACTTAGAGGTTCATAATGGCTGGGTCTAACATTGTCCTGATATTAGGAACCTCAGGCTTAGTGCCAGCTGGTAATATATAGTTGGCATTAACCCCTTATTACCCAGTCTGCCAACCCCACAGGGCTGCTAAAACAGTCGGTTACAGCTCCAGAAAATGTTGCTTCTATGAATGTGCCATTTCCTAGGGTGGCTGCGGGCTGCAATTCACAGTGTGGGGAGCCCATACTGCTTTGGCCTCTCCACACTGAAGATTCTAGCCCCCAGCTGCTAGTTGTACCTGGCTGGCAACCAAAAATATGTTGAAGTTCCACATCATTTTTTAAAAATAATTTCAAGAAATAATTAAAAAAATAAAAAGCTTCCCTGTATTTTGATTACCAGGCAGGTAAAACTAGGCAGCTGGAGGTGGGTTACAGCCCATACCTGCCTGCTGTACGTGACAAAAAACAGAGCAGAGCCCCATGTCATCAGCACAAAATGTGCACCAAATACGCTCTGAATTCTGGTTGAAAATTGCTGCAAAATGCGCTTTAGGAATTGACATGCCACAGATTTTTCCATGGGAAAATGCACACCATTTCCACTGCGGGAAAATCTGCAGCATGGGCACAACACTTCTAATTTCCCATACACTTTACCGGGATGGTGCTGTACTATAGAATTGTCAAAAACTTGCTGAATAAACGTGGGAAATCCACAGCGTCAGCACATAGGTTTTAGTGGTAGTATAAGGCTATGAGATTCCAGAAATCTCCAGCACATAGATACACACCTGCTTTTTATCTGACTGAAAGGAAAAACAGCTTGGTTTTTGCTGTGTTTTTAAAAGAAGCAGCATCTCAATTCTTTCAGCGTTTTTACTGCTTTTTTCAATCGTTTAAAGCGACGAAGAGTGTAAAAATGCAGCAGTATAAAAAGTAGAAATGTCTGCACCAAATCTGCATCTCCTGCTAGTGTGGCGCCCTGCTCACGCAGGTAGCCACAGCCTTCCCTACTTCACAGCTGGGTTTCCACAGCAGGTACCTACTACATGCAACACCTTCGACCTCAGCACAGTACGGGGAGCCAGCCTCACTGACTTTAGGTGCGATCTCTTATAAATACTGCTGCTGGGGGAGGAGATAGTTAGAGTGTGCAGACGCTAGGAGAGCTGTGAAGACGTCCCGGTAATTGGTGCCTCGGTTAGGCCCGAACCAGTGACCCGGAGTGGCCTTTCTACGTTGAGCCAAGCCTAGGAGTGGGGACAGAAGGCAAGGAGCAGAGCCAAGGGAGCGATGAACCAGTGGAGGTTCGCCCAAGAAGTACCGGACTTTGATGGTCCGCACCTGCAGGACTACCTGCAAGACTCCAAGACTGCAGAGAACCCCATCACACCGTGGAGACTTCAGTCACCCGGCCCCCCTGCGTACCCAGAAAGAGGGAGCCAGACACCGTAGTGTGGAGTCACACAGCAGTGATCAGAGAGGTTAACCCGTGGACCGCGCAGGAAGAGAGAGTAGAGACCAGAGAAAGTGAGGAGGCCAGTCGTGTTGCATACAGACAGGGCTTCAGAGACAGTAGGGAAACTGAGGAGGACTTATACCCACTTGCTGTGCAGACTCACTGTGCACCTGGTCACCCGACAGTGCTCTGGACGTCTTTACCTGTGAATACCACCAGGTAAAGCATGTGTGCATTATTCCTCTCCGACCCCAACCTCCCTATAGACTGCCTTACTACTTCTCACCCTGGCCTCGAGTCCCACTCCAAGCTGCCCCTTTCCTCTACGCTGACCCGGAGGTCCAGCTCCACCAGTAGTGAGCTTTACTACCTTTGACGCAATACCATCGCCCTCCGGAGGACTGTGGGGGTGCTGGTGACCCATCACCTTGTACTATAGGTGGCATCACGTGACAATAACTCTTATCCCCTGTACATAACCTCTTATTGAAGTGTCACCTAGGCCACGGGCTCAGGCGCTGCCACCCGTGACATCCCAGTGAAAACCCCCTCCAAGCCTGATACCCGAGTACCCCAGGTCCTGGGGCTTGACATATCTTTCTGGCGTCACAAACAGGATCCCGTGCCCGGTATTACCGGGTACTGTGTGCCGTGATTTCAACTGTATTAAGTGACTGTTAAAACTACGCTGGCATTACTGCGCCGAAGAGCGGGAAGAAAGGGCCGTGTCGGCCTGTAGAGTGTGAAACTGAAGCCCGTCCATTGCTCAGCCGAGCATTCCCGAGCGCCGCGGATTGGTCCGGAAATTCAAGGAACTGATTAATTATTTGAACACTGGCTGTAATTCACTAGGGGGGCCTCCAGCAGGTCGGCCTCCTCCAGCGACAATGACAGTACGTTCGCTGACCCTAGGAATTACCCTGAAGCACCCATGGCTGCCTCCAGTAGCACTGCCAGCGCCACCGGTGCGCCGGGTGCAGTCGCCCCAATCATACCGTTCTCACTCCCATACATTCCAGGGGCTAAGTGATTGCCCCAGTATGATGGTCGCCCTTATATGTTGGATGTTTTTAGGAGAAAAATCACTAGTGTCCTGGACATGTATGCGATGACCGGTCAGCAACGCGCTGCTGTGGTACTCGGACAGTTAACTGGCACAGCAGAGAAAGAGAGTGAGTCTTGGTCTCCTGCTGAACGGAGATCAGCGGCCACAATATTTGACAAATTGAGAGCTACTTTTGAGGAGTGCAATGAGACTGATATATGCATGCGCTTTCATCACTGCTACCAGAGGCCAGGAGATGATATCAGAGCTTATGCCTGGTGCCTACAGAAAGCATTGCGAGCCCTTAAGCATGTCAGCCCTGCCAGTGTACCTGATGAAAATAAGCTCTTGATAGAACAATTGACTCGGGGACTGCTATCCCCCGAGGACAATAAGACCGTGCGTTGGTAGTCGCTGAGCAACCCTGATGCTGACTTTAACACCCTGAAGGAAATGGCCATAAAAGGGTTGCGGCCAATAGAGACCCATGAAACTGCCATCAAACGGTGGTGCAGTGGTGAGGCGCAGGCTACCCTGAAACCAGTACCTGTGTATGCTGCCACGCACAATGTACAATCTGCTCAGCCTGACAAGTATGACTCCCTGCGTGCTGAGATGCGTGCTAAAATCCGCCAGATGAGCAAAAACATAACCAAGGTGATGGAAGCTCTACAGCTGCAGCAGAATCAACAGCCAGCGCCAAGACCCCAGCCCCGACCTCTACCGCTGATTCAACTTGCTGACAGTCCAGAGGCTGTACCCTGGATGAGAGCGAAGCAAGCCACAGTGTACCGAGGGAGAACCACCGACCGCTACAGCTCCACTGGGGAGCCCATTTGCCGCCACTGTAACCGAACCAGCCACATCGCCAGGAGCTGTCCTTTAAACGGGCAGATCCTAGGGGCCGAGGCCAAACCTCAGGAGTAACTCAACAGGGCTCAGCCACCTGGTACAAAGACCTTCATCGGACAGAGGCCATTCCTGTCCATTGTACTAGATGGCATCCCGATACCTGCTCTGCTGGACACCGGGTCACAGGTGACCACCATCCCTTATATCCTTTACAAAAAGTACTGGGCTCATGCAGAACTGAAACAGCCTGCCATAGACTTCACCCTCAACGCATCTAATGGTGAACCGATTACTGTAATGGGGGTTAGAGAAGTACCAATAAAGGTCCCTTTACACGCCGCTACAGAAGGTTAGAAACAACCGGGTGTCGGACACAATTGTATATTGCACCGTCAAAACACCGCGAGGTAGCGGTGTGTAAATCAGGTTGTTTCCACCGGTCACTGTCGACACCTGTTTTAGAGCACTGCTCAAAATCAGGTTGATTTCAACCCGATGGTAGCGGCGTGTAAATGAGGTACAAGAAGGTTTTTGCGACACCTAGTCATCTCCCTGGGGCGTGACACAGCCTCCGGGATACCGCGCCCCATCAGCGATCATTGGTGAAAGATCCTGCGATTGGCTCTCCCTTCACAGGCCGTCATCTTGGATGAGCTGTCACTTCAGCACTAGAGATACGCGCCGTATGCACGATCTGATACATTAGTACAATTACGCCGCCACACAATTGCGGAAGGCCAAAGTATATTACGTTATGGTCCTATGTAGTTTACACAGTCTCATACCACATACAAAGGAAGCTTGCTGTACACAGCACACATGCATGCCGTACGTAGCTCCCTGGGTTTTTAAATTAGATAACGCACAAGTGTTGTTCCTGTGCCGCATTACGCGCACTATGTAGTGTGCATATTCTCATACCACATACAAAGGTAGATTGCTGTACACAGCACATAAGGTTGCGGTACGCAACGCCCTGGGTTATTGTTCTGTAGGTGCCGCAAGAAGAGTTTCTGACATGTCACTGCGCGTACGGCGACATTGAATTTTGGTACGCCCCTCAAGCGGCCGTACTGATGTCATGACGTTTGTTTCAGTTTCACTCTGCCTGCAAGGTGCTAGCCCCTCCCCTGCACATAGCAGCAGAGTCATGGCCGCCATACAGCGCGCTGCAACGTGGGGGATGGCGGAGCCTATAATCCTCATCGATTATTGTGACCGCTTTGATTACTGGGGCTACCATCACCACCGGCACCCTAGGCTGCGCAACTGCAGCACTGTGCTGAAGATACAGCGTTCCCTGCTCCACAAACTGGGGGTTTGGAGGGAGGCAAAACAGATCTGGAAGAAGATCGCGGATCTGAAGCAAAAGTGCCCGGGCCGCATAGTGGACATCCGTGCCCGGATTGCCAGGCTGCGTGGTGAGTAATTGTTGGCCCCAAACACACACCTGCACATGTAAAATGACCAAATTACACATATATGTTGAAAAACATATTATAAGGAGAATATGGGCTACAGCGGTACCCATGCAATGGGGTAACATATATTAACCAGAATATTGAGGGGTTGCCTACACATCTGCCTTAACCTCAGTCTTTTTGGGCCAAAGATGAGTCCACAGTGTTAGTTGCTCTCCAGACACTAACCAGACTACTGTCCCATACACACACTACATGCACAGCACATGACCTAACACCATATTGGGCCTAATGGGAACACATAGCCCCACAATCTAAATGTGGAAACACCTCTGTGCTGAACCCTTCTTCTGAGATTGCAATGATTGTGTTTTCAAATACAGATGCCGAGGATTCGTCATCGGAAGATGCTCCCCTGGCACCACCGGCAGGTGCCCGACAAACCCCACCACCTCAAGAGGCTGCTGTGAGCCCATCCCCACCAGGGAATAGCCCGTCCCCAGGGCCTGAGGAGGAGGAGAAGGTGCCTTCCACACCAGGGCCAGAGGCCGAGGAGCTTCCTTCACCAGCAGGCCCGGCGGAGGAGGAGCTGGAAGACCCAGCAGGGCTGGAGGAGATGGCGTCCCCATCAGGGCCGGCGGCGGTGGATGGTGAACATCCAGCTGGGCCGGAGGCTGAGCTGGCATCCCCTGCTGGGCCGGAAGAGGACATGCCTCAAGCAGCAATTGAGCCAGCCTGGGAGGATTATGGTGGTAAGTGTGTTTTGTTGTGGGCTATGGCCTGCACACTGTAAGCAGTGTTGTGTTTTATGGTCATAAGGATTTGCACCCAGTTTTTTAAAAATTTTCTTCTCCCATTTTTGCAGATGGAGAACGTGCTGGAGCTGCCGGGTGGAGTCTGAGTGCCTCCCCATCACCCCCTGATAGTGAGGAGGAGGTTCAGCCCGAGGGTAAGGAGCATATTTGTTTGTTGAACATACCAAACCACCATAGGGATTATTAGAATGTAAATGTCAATTTTATCACAATACAGGTGTCCCTACGATGGAGGGCGTGATGAGGGCCCACCACGAGTTCTCCAGACGGCTACACCGGGCACACCGACGCGGGCTACAAGACCTGGCCCGGTTGGGTGCCATGCTGGCTGCCCTGCAACAACAACATGGTGGCCTCCAATGATGTGGCACAACCCCCACACCGAAATGGGCTAACCTGCCCTGAAGGACTGTTGTCCTTGTTGGACAAAAAATGTTTACTGTTGCCTTGTTGGCTTTTTTTTTTATTGCCCCCGTTGGGCTCTTTTCTTATAGTGTCCCACATTGGGACCATGGGGAGTGTGTTGTGGCTACCCTGTTGGCCTCTTTTCTTATAGTGTCCCACATTGGGACCATGGGGAGTGGGTTGTGGCTACCCTGTTGGCCTCTTTTCTTATAGTGTCCCACATTGGGACCATGGGGAGTGTGTTGTGGCTACCCTGTTGGCCTCTTTTCTTATAGTGTCCCACATTGGGACCATGGGGAGTGTGTTGTGGCTACTCCTACCCTCAAACACCATTGTGTCCATTGTGGCGATTGTGTGTCACACCTGTTTTGGGGAAATAAAATTTAGCCAAACCAATTATGTGTGTTCCTTGATGTCACTACACAGATGTTGTGCTGACAAACATGTAAAGTCCCTAACTGTGTGACCCAGATTAGTCGACCTCTGTGAAGTATTACTAGATGTTACCAGGCCACATTGTGTTCCTGCAGTGGAGCTATTGCCCACAATGTGTGGATAATGTCACCTATATTTTGACCAAAAACATACACCCAGTCAACAGTTTTGTTGTTAGTCGGCAAATAGAAGAGCCACATGTCTGTTTAATTAAAAATTTATTTAAAAAACAACCCAGAAACAAACAAAAGACACAGCCCAAATTGGCCACAATATAAACAAGAATGCCTATGAAAGCAACAATGGCTAATGTACCTGGCTAAAAGGAAATAAGGCCAGACGGCCAATTCAGTGCATTGGCTAGTAGTGTCCCCCATCCTCATCATCCTCCTCTGTTGGCTCTGACAATGCCTCAAACCCCCCCTCTCATGGCAGCCCCGCCCTGCCTGAGTGTGTCCATATCTTCTTGAACGTCTTGGTGGGGGAGTTGGGGTATGTGGCCGGGGCGGTCTCCTCACCCGGTGTTGTTGTTGGGGCGGGCGCAAGGGGCCACAGGGTGTTCTTCTGTGGGGGTGGTATGGCACAACCCCATTGCAGGGCCCCATCTACGCCCGCCGCGAGGACACGATCAAAGACCCACTGAGCGATCTGCCTCTGCTCCGGCTCCATCTTGTTGAGCATGTTGCTGGCGTGGAGGGCGTAGATGTGGGTCCGTTGCTCGTCCAAAAGGACCCTTTTGGCCCAGGTGCCCAGCTCGGTGTTCGGTGCGGCTGGTCTTCGCCTTCGCCGAATGGCCGAGCTGGGCCCTGGGCCCAAACCCCCATCACTAGTTCCGTCCTCCAGCTCGCACGCTGATGGTGTTGGGCGAGCCTCACCAGCATCATGCTCCTCCTCAATGGAGCCGGGCTGCTCAGGGGCCTGTGGAAAAAAAATAAAAAATAAAACAAAAATCAATACCACAAAGCTGCATCTTTGATGTCAATTGGCCAGAGGCCAACACTATCCCCTATACCACACAACACACCAGCACCCAAACAACCAACAGAGACCTCAAAGGATCAAGGTTTGTATGGCTAAGAACTGCACGTGTCATGTATACTCACCTGTGCCCAGGGCCGTATTTGGAGTTCCTGCTGCCCTAGGCACTCTCGGCAGCAGCCGCCGCCCCCCCCCCCCCCCCCGTCACAGCTCCCCCCCCCCATTGCGGCCCCTCCCCCTGTCACAGCACCTCCCCCCTGTTGCAGCCCCTCCCCCCATCATGGCTCCTCCCCCCCATTGCAGCCCCTCACCCCGTCACGGACAATCTTCCCCCCCAGTCGCGGCCTTCCCCCCCCCCCAAGCTTCATGTAGCTTCTCCCCCCACATTTCATCATGTAGTACATATAAAAGGTTTGTCCAACCACACTACAGAGACCTACTGACAGGATGTTTACACTGTGAGCTCCAATGGGGACAGTGTTGATGATGTATGTAAAGCGCTGTGGAGTTCATAGTGTAATATAAGTGCAAAAAATATTACTCTTAATATGATGTCACAATACCAGGATCTGAGGATCTTGTATTTCGAGGTCAGGGGCTCTCTGACGCCATGTTGCTGTCTGTCTCGCTGTCTTCCTCTTTTGACGCTGCAGTGCGGTGGACAAGAGGGCATTAACTGGTTAATAACAAGAAGTATAGAGTGTGTACTAACTGAGCCATAAACCCTCCCCATACCATGTCCCGCAGACATTGTAAGATTACTATATGGATTTTATTATTAGGGTACGGACACACTGGCGTGAAACTCGGATGAGTGCAATGTGTGATTTCATCCCATTACACTCAGACCAATGTTAATCAATCTCTGAGAGCACTGACGAGTGTCGGACGCTTTTTTCCCAGCCAGATTCAGGATGAGAAAAAAAGTCGCAACATTCTGTGACAGTCTGCGATTCACACCGAGACTCAGCAATGCAAGTCTATGGGTCCGACAAAATCACGGACCGCACACGGACCATCCGAGAGGCATCAGTTTTTTTCACGGATACATTATCATTCTTCAGCTGAGAACACTGTAAAATGTTCCTGTAAATGATTCTACACTAATAGCTGCTGAGGAAAGAACAGATTGCACACGGATGTGATCTGAGAGAAATGTCGGACACTCGCACAGCAGTTGGATGCCAAATGGACCAAAAACCGATGTCACTCATCCGACTTTCCTGAATGAGAAGCAGACCGATTTTAAGGCGGCGGGAGACAGTACCACCGTGTCCCCAGCTCTGTGCATAGACACTGTACCACTATGTCCTCTGCACAGACAGTGTACCGCCATATCCTCAGCTCCGTGCTGTGCACAGACAGTGTACGGTACACTGTCTGTGCACAGCATGAAGCTGAGGACATGGTGGTACACTGTGCATAGCACAGAGCTGAGGAGATGGTGGTACACTGTCTGTGCACAGCACAGAGCTGAGGACATCCCAGAAGAGACAGACAGGCCACAGACGGGCGGCAGGTCAACACTGAGCCAACCTGGAAGAACAACAACACCCAGCACCCAACACACTGCCTAGAAATCATATAGGACAGGCAGGTAGGAGAACTACAACTCCAAGCATGCCACACCCTGCCAACTCAGGAACGTGGCGGCAGCTGCAGGGAGGCAGACACACGGTACAGCCGCCATTATCACCAAACACAGCGGCAGCCACAGCCTCAGTCCTCATGCACCCCCGTCTTTCTCTCCTCAGTCCCTCCTGCTGCTCCTGTCCTCCTGCACCTCCGTCCTCCTTTCCTCTGTCCTCCTCTCCTCTGCCCCTCCTGCTGCTCCTCTATCCTCCTGCAACCCCATCCTCCTCTCCTCTGTCCTCCTGCACCCCCGCCCTCCTCTCCTCTGTCCTCCTGCACACCCGTCCTCCTCTCCTCTGTCCTCCTGCACCCCCGTCCTCCTCTCCTCTGTCCTCCTGCACCCCCGTCCTCCTCTCCTCTGCCCTCCTGCACCCCAGTCCTCCTCTCCTCTGCCCTCCTGCACCCCCGTCCTCCTCCCCTCTGTCCTCCTCTCCTCCTCTGTCCTCCTGCAACCCCATCCTCCTCTCCTGTCCCTCCTGCACCCCCGTCCTCCTATCCTCTGTCCCTCCTGCACCCCCGTCCTCCTCTCCTCTGCCCTCCTGCACCCCCATCCTCCTCCCTCTGTCCTCCTCTATCCTCCTGCAACCCCATCCTCCTCTCCTCTGTCCCTCCTGCACCCCCGTCCTCCTATCCTCTGTCCCTCCTGCACCCCCGTCCTGCACTCCTCTGTTCTCCTGCACCCCCGTCCTGCTCTCCTCTGTCCCTCCTGCTGCTCCTCTTGCACCCCCGTCCTCCTCTCCCCTGTCCCTCCTGCTGCTCGGCTGTTCTCCTGCACCCCCGTCCTGCTCTCCTCTGTCCTCCTGCACCCCCGTCCTGCTCTCCTCTGTCCTCCTGCAACCCCATCCTCTCCTCTGTCCCTCCTGCACCCCCGTCCTCCTATCCTCTGTCCCTCCTGCACCCCCGTCCTGCTCTCCTCTGTCCTCCTGCACCCTCGTCCTGCTCTCCTCTGTCTTCCTGCACCCCCGTCCTGCTCTCCTCTGTCCTCCTGCACCCCCGTCCTCCTCTCCTCTGTCCCTCCTGCTGCTCCTCTTGCACCCCCGTCCTCCTCTCCCCTGTCCTTCCTGCTGCTCGGCTGTTCTCCTGCACCCCTGTCCTGCTCTCCTCTGTCCTCCTGCACCCCCGTCCTGCTCTCCTCTGTCCTCCTGCACCCCCGTCCTCCTCTCCTCTGTCCCTCCTGCTGCTCCTCTTGCACCCCCGTCCTCCTCACCGTCCCCTGCCCTCCCTCCTGCTGCACCCCCCCTCCCTCACCCGTTCCTCTTCTCTGCCCTCCTGCAACCCCTGTCCTCCTCTCCTCTGCCCTCCTGCACCCCCGTCCTCCTCCCTCTGTCCTCTCCTCTTCCTCCTGCAACCCCATCCTTCCCCGCCCTCTCCCTCTTGCCCTCCTGCCTCCTCCCCTGTCCTCTCTTCCGCTGTCCCTCCTGCACCCCCGTCCTGCTCTCCTCTGTCCTCCTGCACCCCCGCGCTCTCTTCTGCCTCTCCCCCGTCCTCTCCCCTTTCCTCCTGCACCTCCTGCTCTCTGCCCTCCTTGCACCCCCGTCCTCCTCTCCTCTGTCCCTCCTGCACCCGTCCTGCTCTCTCTTCCCTGCACCCCGTCCTGCTCTCCTCTGTCCTCCTGCACCCCCGTCCTGCTCTCCTTGTCCTCCTGCACCCCCGTCCTGCTCTCCTCCTCTGTCCTCCTGCAACCCCTCCTCCTCTCCCTCTGTCCCTCCTGCCCCCCGTCCTCCTATCCTCTGTTCCCCTCCTGCACCCCCGTCCTGCTCTCCTCTGTCCTCCTGCACCCCGTCCTGCTCTCCTCTGTCCTCCTGCACCCCCGTCCTGCTCTCCTCTGTCCTCCTGCACCCCCGTCCTCCTCTCTTCTGTCCCTCCTGCTGCTCCTCTTGCACCCCGTCCTCCTCTCCCCTGTCCCTCCTGCTGCTCGGCTGTTCTCCTGCACCCCTGTCCTGCTCTCCTCTGTCCTCCTGCACCTCCGTCCTGCTCTCCTCTGTCCTCCTGCACCCCCGTCCTGCTCTCCTCTGTCCTCCTGCACCCCCGTCCTCCTCTCCTCTGTCCCTCCTGCTGCTCCTCTTGCACCCCCGTCCTCCTCTCCCCTGTCCCTCCTGCTCGGCTGTTCTCCTGCACCCCTGTCCTGCTCTCCTCTGTCCTCCTGCACCCCCGTCCTCCTCTACTCTGTCCCTCCTGCTGCTCCTCTTGCACCCCCGTCTTCCTCTCCTTTGTCCCTCCTGCTGCTCCTCTGTCCTCCTCTCTTCTGTCCCTCCTGCTGCTCCTCTTTCCTCTCCTCCTGTCCCCTTTTTTCTGTCCCCCTGCCCCTCTGTCCTCTTCTTCTCTGTCCCCCTGTTTCTGTCCTTCTGCCCCTCCATTTCTGTCCTTCTGCCCCTCTGTCCTCTTCTCCTCGATCCCCCTGTGCCTCTGTCCTCTTCATCTCGGTCCTCCTAAACCTCTGTCCTCTTCTCCTCGGTCCTCCTGCGCCTCTGTCCTCTTCTCCTCGGTCCCCCTGTGCCTCTGTCCTCTTCTCCTTGGTCCCCCTGCGCCTCTGTCCTCTTCTCCTCGGTCCCCCTGTGCCTCTGTCCTTTTCTCCTTGGTCCCCCTGCGCCTCTGTCCTCTTCTCCTCGGTCCCCCTGTGCCTCTGTCCTCTTCTCCTTGGTCCCCCTGCGCCTCTGTCCTCTTCTCCTTGGTCCCCCTGCGCCTCTGTCCTCTTCTCCTCGGTCCCCCTGCGCCTCTGTCCTCTTCTCCTCGGTCCCCCTGTGCCTCTGTCCTCTTCTCCTTGGTCCCCCTGCGCCTCTGTCCTCTTCTCCTCGGTCCCTATGTGCCTCTGTCCTCTTCTCCTTGGTCCCCCTGCGCCTCTGTCCTCTTCTCCTCGGTCCCTATGTGCCTCTGTCCTCTTCTCCTAGGTCCCCTTGCTCCTCTGTCCCTGCACAGTTTCCCCACACTTATAGCGTCCTCACCTGGTGCAGGCTGCTGTCACTGGCCGGTCTCCCTCTGAGCACAGTGATGTGCAACAGGAGCTCCGCCGCCAGGTGCACCATCCTCCAGCCTTCAGTGCCCGCGCGCTCTGGCCGGCTGCTTCCCCGTCCTCTGGGTCTGGGGGGGGTGGCTGGGTGGTGGAGCCGCCAGTACCATCGCCACCTCCTCAGCAGCAGCAGCACTTGGGAGCGCGGAAGACACAGGAAGGAGGAGAGCGGGAACTTCAAGTTTCCGCTCCTCGGCGGGCCCCTCCTTCTCCTCGTCTTCCGGCCGGGTACTGTCTGCAGGCCGAGGTGTGGTAGGTGGGTGGGCGGGCGGGCGGGGCGGCAGCTCTAATGATGACGGGAAGGGGAGGGGGGGTGTATTGGGGGCGGGGCTTGAAACCCGGCCGGGCCGGAGCCGGGAAAAAAAAAAAAAAAAAAAAAACACCACGATCAGGCGCCGCCCTCTAACAAATTCTGCCGCCCTAGGCACGTGCCTACAAGTGCCTAAGGGCAAATACGGCCCTGCCTGTGCCATCAAACTGGATTGGCCCTAAACATACATCGTTTAACTTAACTAGGGGTTAATCAAAAATGGATATGTGACCACAGGAGATTTAAGCTGGCTTTAATACGCTGCAAGTCCATGTGCCTCAGCCTTACCTTCTGAACTAATTTAAACAATGTGTTTCCTCAATCAAACTTACACTACATGGGCCAAAGGCCACACATATGTCTGCCTTCCATTGTTACTATATGTTGATGGGACTAACATAAACTACACATAATCAGTATTGTGGATATTATGAGAAACAATACACAAATCAGCCATGGTAGTTTATTGTAATGGACAGGGAGAAGGTCTGTTTGTGATGAGTTCACAATTTAAGAGCAAAGCCCCTGAGGCCACATACCACAATAAAAAAAAAGGTTTGAAAGGAGATTCCAACAAAGATAGGATTGTGTTTTGGAAAAGCATGCAGACACGCACACCTGTGGAGCAAACATGGTGGACCACCACCCTAACACAATTATCCACCTCCTGCGGCGCAGACTGGTCTTGGGCAGGACCTACAGGGGACGCGGGGATAGGGTTGCTGGTCCTCGATTCACGTGAGCTCGCGTGGCCAAGGGTGAAGGTGAGGAGTTCATAGTACCATAATTTTGGCTTATGTACCCCCTCACCTCCAGCCCCGACCGACGCTTGATGTAATCATTATGAGCCCGCGTGAATGAGACCCGCATGTTCTTAATTTTTTCCGGTATCTTTGCCTCGTCCCACCTTTGCCTTGTTTGGGGTACAGGCGATTCGCCAAGTCGACAAGAGGTTTGTAGGCCGCTGCCCGCGCTTCCTGGTCTCGATATTGTGGCAGCGCTGTGCGCCACAGGCACTCGTGTCCTTGATACATGATGAGGAGCTGGGTCACAAATTCCACGTACCCGTCCGGCATCTGTGTGTGTTATAAAAAAAAAAAACATAAGCAAGCAGGGGACATATAAGGCATGAATGCTAAAAAAAAACACTATATTGAGTGGGGATATGCTGGTGTTTGGCCGCGTCCAACATGTGTTCAACATGTGTGTTGACATATGGGACACCCTTTGTCCAAGTGCAAAATATCAGCCACGGTTACCATGTTTGAAAGGTTAAGTTTCACTACATATGTTCACAAAGACACATGGGGCCACGATGATTACACCAAAAAAACAAGGTAAGCCAACATTGGCAAACAGGGGGAGAGGGACCATGGTGGCAGGGGCCACATTGGGACCGGCCATGGTGGGACAGGCGTCATCTAGGTCTGGCGCACCATGTCAAAGGTTTGGCCTGTTTAAAATTAGGACTGGCAGTCTGACACCACAGCAGATGCAGAGGCTTGCGCACAACAACATCCTCCACTCCCCTTCCACCCATGGACGGTGACACCCAACAGTATGTCAGCCAACAACCCCCCCGGCCCTCACTTCACGACGATGGAGGGCGATAATGTAACCCTGACTTGCAGTGCCCAAGCAGCCCCTGATACATGCCCTACAAACAATACTACAATGTATGGAATACATCACCATGTTTTAAGAACGACTTGCCCATGCCTAATGCCTATAGGTAGCAAGGCTTTACCCTATCCTGACCACAATATATATATGAAGCACATGCCACACACACAGCCTAAGTGGCATGTGGCAGACGCATCAGCACAAGGTAAAAACACATGGCAAGGAAAAAGCATGTGAGACAACTTACCGTCAGACCAACAGAGAAACGGATCACTGGATACCACTAGCTCAATGCACATGGACGTCTGGACAGGGGCTGGTCGCCATTGCGGGAAATTTATACTCACCCACACCAATCAGCAAACACGAATTAGGCATATTAGCAGGCAACACCTGTGAACACCCCTAGCGCCAGCTGATTAGAAATCATTGAAATGTCCTGATTGGTTTGTACTCATTGAAAAGCAGTTCGGGCCGGAAGGACATTACTCTTGCTGGCCAGAGTCATTAAGTAGAGTGTAATGTTGTACAGATGGGCAAGGCACTGAAAATATCATACTGCTTGGGTGAACACACACTGTTACCAACATGGCTGTGATCAGACATAGATTGGAGGCGTGAGGCAGCAGAGAATGTCTAGATGTAGATATCCCCCTTGCAAACACATGTGAGCCGAATTCACTACTGGATGAGTCATGTATAATCTGGTTCGTGACACCTTTGATTACTCACCCTGCAAGGCTGTGGTACGTTGATACTTACTGACTGTTGAAGTGTAAATCTATGGTATGCTCCATTGTTTGTGTGACATGTATAGCCGTTCTTTGTGGTGACACATGTCCCTTTTTAACACAGATATGTCCAGATGTGTTACTTTCAGCCATGCAACAAAGTGTAGAAGGATGGGTGGCCCTGATCCGTGAGCATGTTCCGTTTGTTTAGCGCCCACTAGTGGTTGATGGCATTGCAAGGTCCCCAAGGATGTGTGTTGTGCACACACAAGCGATTACATCTGCTTTGCTATAGTGTGTAATCCAAGTATTGTGTGGCTTGCTTTACATGCAAACATGTCACCATATTGATGTATGTACTCATTATTTTGTTTGTCATATACAGGTGCTGACACCGAGGATGCAGAATATACATGATCGACATGTTATCGTGGCTCTTGCATTGGTGGAAGAGCAAATGTGGCTGGAGGATCGGTATGAAAGGTTGAGGCATCGCAGACAACGGCGGCTGTGGAGCCGGGATTGGCTTTGCCGCCGGGAGACCCGGGGCCACATACAGCTGGTGCATGAGCTGGAGGATAACAATCCGCACGATTACCGAAACTACCTCTGTATGTCCGAGGACTCTTTCACCTTCCTTTTGGAGCGCGTGAGGCCACTGATAGCCCGTCAGGACACTATTATGCGTCGATCGGTATCAGCTGAGGAGCGGTTGGCTATTACTTTGCGTTTCTCCATTCGCCTTCCACGACAGCATTGGAGGATGTCGTCCACGCCCTATTGGGGAACAGGAACAGAGAGGTTAAAAGCCCCTCCCCTTCCTCAGTACTCCAGTGTCTTCCTGTCCCCCTTGGGGCATGGAGAGGTTCCAGTGCTGTCAGGCCGGCAGAGGCAGCATTGGGGTGTACTTACAGCCGGGCCAGGGATGGACGTCGGGGGCGGCCTCCTCCTCCTTCTCGGGGCTCCCATGATGGGACCGTCCGGCCTTCCTGCGTCCTACGGGGCAAATCAGGCCGTGTATTGCAGCGCCGGAGGCCTGTTCAGCTTTCCAGCGTCTCCCTCCTCCAGCTGCGGTCCCTGGGGCATGCATCAGAGGTTCCTGGATGGCACTTCCTGTTTTGGGCGGGGCACTTCCTGTTTCGGGCAGTGGCTCCTGTACAGACTGGGCGCGGCTCCAGGGAACCCAGCAGGCCTAGCTACACCCAGGTAAGGCTGATCCCTGAAACATGGAGGGTGATAGGCTTCCACCTCTGCTTCTGCAGAGCCAAGCGTTCCCCCAGCTCATGTAAGTGTTTCTGGGGGTGGTCACAAGGAGTAGAGTTATTTAGGGCCTGCACTCCCACTGGGACCCCCTTCTCTTCCCTTTTTTTCTATAGGGAGACAAGGGCCACCTGTGAAAGGGAGCAAAATCCCATCCAGGAAATGTGGCTGCGGCACGAACTTCCCTCTTCCTACAAAAAGGTGTTGGCCATGACTGACAGTGTTGTCAGGATGGACTCCCCATCCCTGCTTGAGGAGCTCCAATCCATTAGGGAAGAGGTGCAGGCTTCTATCTCGGCACTGCCGGTTTTTGCTGCAGCTTCCAGGCCTTCCCCTCTGAAAGAGAGGAAGCTCCAGGATTGTGACTCTGTGGATCTCATGGAGGCTGGCCAGAGCTCACCATCAGAGGATGGCGAGTATATTGCCTCTGTTGCCTCTGTCCAGACACGAGAATCTGGACACTGCTATTTTTCCACGGAGTCCATGGGTGAATTGGTGGACACTGTCCACAGTACCATGGGAGTAGAGGTGGTGGAACCCCCTTCTTCTGTGCAGGACTAAATGTTCAGAGGCCTAAAGGCTAAGCGGCAGTTGGGCTTCACTGTCCACGAGGTCATCCGGATGATGACTTTGTCTGGAAAGTCCCGAAGGTGGACATCCAGGTGGCCAAGGTAGCATATAAGTCCGCGTTGCCTTTTGAAGATTCCTCCCAGTTGAAGGACCCCCTTGATCGTAAGATGGAGAGTGTCCTCAAAAACTCCTGGGAGAGGCGGCAGCTATGTCTTTAAAGGTGAACATTTCCTCTAGATGTATGGGGCTGCTCTGGCAGCAACCATGTAGCAGTTAATCACCTGCACCATGCCTCATGTACCCAGCCGTGGCTGTGGGTTCAATCCTAAGCTGTACATCATCCAAGGCAAGTGATGGCTGCAGGCTATCCCCCTGACAGGCCCCGTGCTCTGGCGACTGTGGGTCACTAGCCGTTGGGCGAGGCTTTTAACCAAATCTCTCTTTAAGTGGATCACCCAGCTGGAAGAATTCCTCCTGCAGGGTACTCCCAGGGAGGAGCTTTGGACTCCTTTTCACTTCTGAGATGTACTATGGGCTTCCTGACCGATGCCTCTGCTGAGTCGATCCGCATTGGCGCCAGGTGCACAGTGTTGGCTAACACAGCTCACAGGGCTGTGTGGCTTACTTTGTGGAATGGGTAGGTCACGTCTAAGCTCCAGCTGTGTGGCCTCCCCTTTCAAAGGTCTTTTGTCTTTGGTCCGGCATTGGATGACATCCTGGGAAATGTGTCAGACCGGAAAATGTGTCTACCTAAAAAGAAGCCCTTTCGGAGGCAGTCCTTTCGGCCTGAGTGCAGCCAACCCTCCCAGTCTAAAGGGAAGGGTAGGTCTGGTCGCTGGCATTCCAGAAAGGGGACAAGACCCGTAATATCTTGCTCCCCCAGCAGCAGCATTACCAGCCGCCCCCTAAACAATGCCGCTTTCCCATTGCGGGGCAACTCCTGCGGTTTCTGCCACAGTGGCAAGCAATCTCCTCATGCCCTTGGATCCTCTCGACCATTTGGGAGGGTCTGCACTTGGAATTCGAAAGCCATACCCTCCGTGTCTTCGAGTCCCCTCGCTTCCTCAGGGGGACTCTCACACATTTTCTCTTGTCGGGTCTGCGAGACCTGTTGGATTCGGGTGTGGGGACCCCGGTTCCTCCTGGAGAAGAGGGCCAGGGGTGTTACTCCAGGTTGTTGGTGGACCTACAGAACGCGTATTATCATGTCCCCATTCGCCCGTCCCACAAGCGCTTTCTGCGATTCGCGATCTCCGGGGCAGGCGGGACGGTCCATTATCGGTTTAATGTGCTGCCCTTCGGGTTTTTGTAGGCCCCTAGAGTTTACCAAACTCATGGGGAAGTGATTGCATTCACCCAGACCCAGGGGATATGTGTGCTTCCCTATTTAGACGACATGTTGGTGGTTGCTCCTTCGGCAGTGGTTCTGCGCACCCTGGTCTCCAAAACGTGGGAGATTCTTCAGTCTCTGGGGTTGGTGCCCAATCTTTGGGAATCGGAATGGGTGCCGGCAACCCGTCGTCAATTTTTGGGAGTCTTGCTGGCCTCCTCCAGACAGGCCTCGTTCCTCCCTGCGACACATCAGCTTCTGCGCTGCGTGCATCTGACCTGCTTCTGGGCAAGGAGGTCGCCCTCCTTGCGGGAAGCAATATACCTGTTAGAGGCCTTGTCAGCCTGCATTCAGTCGGTAGCATGGGCTCAGGCTCCTTCCAGTCTGCTTCGGGAACACATACTGAGTTCCTGGGTCAGACGTCAGGATTCCTTAAACTCGTGTGTCTGGATCCCGGGGCAGATGATCACCTCGCTTTCCTGGATGAATCCCGGACACCTTCGGACGAGGGTGGCCTGGCTGCAGGCTCCTGTGACCTTCGTTCCCACTGCTGCCAGTAGTTCCGGTTGGGGCGCAATGGTGGATCGCACACCGTTCCAGTGGATTTGGAGTCGCTCGGTCAGTCGCCAGTCTTCATACTTCTGGGAACTTCTGGCAGTGGAAGACGCGCTTCATGCGCAGCTCACGTTCTCCGGGGTTATCATGTCAAGATCCTGTCGGACAACGTGACTACGGTCGCCTTCTTGCGGCACCAAGGCGGTACTCGAGGCTTACTCTTGCAGGGGCTGGCAAGACTGATCTTTTCGTGTGCAGTACGCCATCTTCTCTCCACCTCGGCAGTTCATCTGAAGGGAATGGCCAATGTACAGGCAGATTTCTTGAGCCGCACGGAGGTCCACCTAGGAGAATGGTGCCTCCATCCGGATGTATTTTGCTCTCTTACGGACAGGTGGGGTGTCCCTTCGATTGACCTGTTCGCTTCGGGCTCGAATACAAAGGTGCCGCCCTTTTTCCCCCTGACGGGGGACTGGACGCCTTTGCCCATCCCTGGGCCTTCTGTTTGGTGTATGCAGTTCATCCAATCCCGCTACTTCCCAAGGCGTTGCAAAAGATTCGGGTGGAGGGGGAGTCGACTATCCTGGTGGCTCCCCTGTGGCCCAAATGGGCGTGATACGACGCCATCCGAGACCTGGGCCTGGGGGGACTGATTAGGTTGCCCCACTGTCTCAACCTTCTGTCCCAGGGTCCTCTTTCACCCGGGCTTTCAGTGGCGGCCTGGCTGTTGCAGCCGGGATCCTGAGGACCAAGGGTCTCTCCCAGGCAGTGATCCGCACGCTTCGGCAGGGTAGGCCGCCTGTGTCGCACGCTATTTACGGGAGGGCTGGAATCGGTTCCTGTCCTGGTGTGCTCCTTCCATCCCGGCCATGCATCATCCTAATGTGGCCCAACTCTTGGGTTTTTGCAGCATGGCTTTGATTTGGGGCTTCGGCCGAGTACTCTTTAAGTCCAGGTGTCGGCACTTGGGGCAGTTTTGCCCAGGATCTTGCTTCCCATTGATGACTCAAGCGTTTTTTTTTTTCTTCTGCTTCGGGGTGGCGTCCCCGGTTCGGCCTTCTGTCCCTCCCTGGGATTTGAAGATTGTTCTCCACTTGTTTTCTCGAAGTCCCTTTGCACCCTTGTCGGCAGCATCACTTATGTCTCTCTCACAAGGTGGCGTTTTTGGTGGCCATCACTTCTGCTCCAGAGTTGGAGAACTGCAGGCACTCTCTATCCGGGCTCCATGCCTCATAGTGTCCGTTGTTCGCATTACGCTTCGGTTGCATTCATCTATTCTTCTGAAAGTTGTCTGCTTTCCATCGGTCCCAGGTTGTAGTTCTACCTTAATTTGGTCAATCGCCTGCTAATGCGGCTGAGGACGTGTTTCACTCCTTCGATGTTCGTCGGACTGTCCTCCACTACCTCCGAGAGACTGTTTCCTGGAGGTTAGATCAGAACCTGTTTTGTTCAGCATTTTGGGAAATATACAGGGGAGAAGACTTCCTAGGCTACCATCTGTCACGTCCTACTGACGGACTCACACGTGGACCCACTGGACCGCGTAGAGCGGATGCTGATACCGGGATGACAGAGAGATGGACCAGTAAAGTAGAGTCAACAGGTTTATTAACAACACACCCACGCCCCAGGGGAGGGCCACACGGCCACAGCACCAGAACACCAACGAAGGAGGCCCGGAGCGGAGGGATTCCGCCGGTACCAACCTCGGAGGGACCGATGAAGCGGACACGGGTGTTGAACCGACCCAAGGCAACGTGGGAAACAATACAGCAACCGGGTATAGGATCGGAAACGGGGAACCAGGAACACGGGGAATCCGGAGCCAGGCTTGAGACAGCGATCCGCTTGGAAGAGATCTGGGAAACCGGCCAGGAACACGGCGGTCAGCAAGGAGCCGGCTGGGCAGGAATCTGTAGGAAGGAACACACAGAAATCAGGTAACAAGCCAAATAAGGAGCGACCTGACCAGACCAGAAATGGCAACTCCTCAAGGAGGAAGTTGCCCTGGCCCCGACTGACTGGAAACAGGAAGTTTTTATCCTAGCAGGGCAGTCCTGATTGGCAGGACACAGAAGCATGGTGATTGGCTGAGGGGAGGAGCATGCTCCCTGCAGTCTCTCCAGCAGAAACAGGTTTGGAGATGTAGTTTCATGTCCTCAAGCAGTAGCCCCGGAAAGGGAGGAGAAGAGCAGTGCTACTCCAGCAGAGGGCGCTGGAACCCTGCGGCAGACCCCCGAGGGGTAACACCATCGCTTCCTGGATCACGAAGGTGATCTGTGAGGCCTACGTCGCTCCGGTCCTTGCTCCTCCGGTGGGGTTGAAGGCTCCTTCAACTCTGGCTGCTTCAACTCTGGAGCAGGCTGGAGCTTCATCGGAGCTGATTTGCAGAGCGGCTATGTGGTAGTCTCTCCTCACTTTTTCTCGCCTCTATAGGTTAGATCTGTCCTTCAGTCGGGATCTGTCCTTTGGTAGGAAAGTCCTACAGGCAATAGTCCCACCCTGAGGAGTATCGGTGGAATTCCTCCAATGCTGTCGTGGAAGGCGAATGGAGAAAACTGAATTAGTCCTTACCGGTAATTCCTTTTCTTGGAGCCTTCCACGACAGCATCAGTTCCCCCCCTTGTTGGTGTTTGATTCCGGTTTGTATCAAGTAATCCATGGCTAAGGGTGATCTTGGTAAACACTGGAGTACTGAGGAAGGGGAGGGGCTTTTAACCTCTCTGTGTTCCTGTCCCCCAATAGGGCGTGGACGACATCCTCCAATGCTGTCGCGGAAGGCTCCAAGAAAAGGAATTACCGGTAAGGACTAATTCAGTTTTCCTAGCTACAGGGCAGTCAATGACATCCCTCATATACTCGTCACGTGTCTCCCTGTCCCTGCTGAGCTGCCTGATCCCTGAGACGTGTGAGGCCATCTGGAGTGCTCTGCGGCCATCCTTCCTAAAGTTGCCACAAACAGCCGCAGAATGGATGGAAGTAGCCCGAGGCTTTGAAAGCCGGTGGAACTTCCCAAACTGCAGCGGGGCATTGGATGGTAAGCGCGTGAGGATTACTAAACCCCCCAACTCTGGCTCTTTGTATTATAATTACAAAGGGTATTTTAGTATAGTCCTCATGGCCCTGGTGGATGCGAACTATGAGTTCCTCTATGTGGACGTTGGAATGAACGGCCGTATCTCAGATGGGGGGGTGTTTGCACACTGCTCCTTGGCACAACTATTAAGGACCGGTGGGCTGAACCTACCCTCAAATGAAGAGATGAGCCATCATCTCAACTTTGTGTTTGTGGAGGATGAAGCGTTCCCACTTCAGGCTCACCTACAGCGGCAATAACCCCAGAGGACCCTTACTTCTGAACGACGCATTTTCAATTACCGGCTATCCCGGGCCCGCCGTGTGGTTGACAATGCGTTCGTTCAGGATCATGCGAATACATTCCGGGTTTTTCATACGCCTCTGCATATGAAACTGGAGTCTATTTACGCGGTAGTGCTGGCCTGCTGTGTGCTGCATAACTTCCTGCGTCGTAGGGATAGAGCATCATACACGCCAGGAGGTTCTGTAGATAATGCAGATGCCACAACAGAGGAGGTCCGTCCAGGGGCTTGGCGTGATGACGACCATGGTGTGGCGCCACTCCAGCCGCTGAGCCATGGTCGCACTCAGCAGGAGGCCAGGGACAGTAGAGATGCATACTGCTCCTACTTTAATGGCCCTGGTGCAGTGAGCTGGCAGAACCAGCACGTCTAGTGTGGGTGGTTCTGGTTCGTCATAAAATGGTGGCCATGGTGCGAACAGCAGGGTTGCTGCACCATGGTTTTTTCTTTTGGTTATTTAATTGTGTGCACAGGTTTTAGTTAGTTAGTTAGTTTAGGTTTTATTTGTGTTATGTTGGTTCTGCACACGGTATCATTTTTTGTGTTTTTCTGACCAAACAATTATATTATGTGTTTACAATGTCACATGATGTTTGAATGTCCATTGTCTTTCCTTACTGTTTTTTTTTTTTTTTTTTTGCTATTTCATGTTTTGACCAAAAAAAAATATATTTTTAAAATTGGATCCAAATTACTCTGTGTGAGCCTGATTCTTTTGGGATGGAGGGCAGTGTGATCAAGATTTGGGTTGTGGCCAGTGCTGTCACACACATTGGCACCTATGGCTGGGTATGACACACAATATGTGTGTGTGCCCATGAGCCATGTGAAGATATTTGGTAAACAGTCTACGTGACAAATGTGTGTACATAACCCTTGCGGTTTGGTGTAGGCAGAGGGTCACCTGCACACAACACATTGATGCAGCACATCATATTGTCTGACAGGTGTGTTTAAGTACGTAGACACACACATCATGTACATGTGGCATGTGAGCTGCTCAAGGCCATTGAGATCTGTTCACACATAGGCGATCGCCATTGGGGCTTTATTCACACATTGCTATCCAGACACACACATAGGCCAACACTTAGTTTACAAAACGCACAGGCTGTGTGGTGAAAGCCGCTCCTGTGTGTCGCTTAAGCGTCACCTAGCCCAATCACCACACTCCGCCATGTCACAAGCGCTTATTCCGCGTGACAATGCAAACACTTCTACTACGCACACATAGCCCAACACTGATTTTGTAATACGCACGGAGTGTGTGACTGTAAACCGCTCCTGTGTGACGCATAACCATCCCCTAGCTGAATATCGGCACACTCCGCCATGTCACAAGCGTTTATTCCATGCGACAGTCCAAACACTACTACGTCACGTCTCTGCCATCCGCCCTTCGCGCCGTGCCCAATTAGAACACTATTGTGTTGGCCAATGGCTGTCGTTTGGGCGCGGCGTGATGGACTGTGGCACGCCTATGTGTTGTCTCTGCTGCCCCTGGTCCGCCCATAATCACTTGTGGTAGCGCCGTGTAAATGAGGGAAGGTGCTCTACAGAAGGTAACCTGCGGCACCCATCGGTGCATCCAGGGATCGAAAAAAACTTCTGTAGAGCACTTTGTAGCGGCGTGTAAAGGCGGTATCAGGTACCATTAGCAACCGTTGGAACGTGCTCATGCACATGAGACACCCGGTTGTTTCTAACCTTCTGTAGCGGCGTGTAAAGGTACCATAAAGGTGGGGAGGGTGGAACTGCAAAATCAAGGGGTCATAGTAGTAGCAGAAGCAAGTAATGCAAATGACCCGTATATAATACTTGGTACAAATGTTGTTAGCAATTGGGAGAAGTTAATAATCTCATATATAATTGCCGAAGGCACGTTTTTGTCGGACCCCGGCACGCCGTGGCTTTGTCACTATGTGACGTCACCACGCCGTGCGAGGCATTGCGACCGCCGCTGTCATCCCGCTACTCGGCATGAGGGGCCCATTGCCTCCACCCCCTGGGGGGCCCCGTGCTGACACCAGCCGCCCGCCGTCCGCCCGGAGAGGAGGGAGGACGGAACTTCCTGTCCGGCATCTCTGCCCGCCCCTCCTCTCCTCCTACAGCACAAGCACGGGCCGCGGCGCGGTGAGTCTGCACTCCCCTCCAGCCTGTGCTCTCCCCTCCAGCCTCCGTTCTCCTCTCCAGCCTCCCTTATGCCCTCCAGCCTCTGCCATCCAGCCTCCGCTCTCCCCTCCAGCCTATCCCCTCCAGCCTATCCCCTCCAGCCTCCGCTCTCCCCTCCAGCCTCCGCTCTGCCCTCCAGCCTCCGCTCTGCCCTCCAGCCTCCGCTCTCCCCTCCAGTCTCCGCTCTCCCCTCCAGCCTCCGCTCTGCCCTCCAGCCTCCGCTCTGCCCTCCAGCCTCCGCTCTGCCCTCCAGCCTCCGCTCTCCCCCACCTTCCCTCCCATCGCCCTCAGCCTCCGCTTGCCCTCCAGCCTCCGCTCTGCCTCCAGCCTCCGCTCTGCCTCCAGCCTCCTCCGCCTCTGCCCTCCAGCCTCCTCTACCTCCAGCCTCTGCCTCCAGCCTCGCTCTGCCTCCACTCCAGCCTCCCCTACCTCTCCCTCCAGCCTCCGCTCTCCCTCCAGCCTCCGCTCTGCCCTCCAGCCTCCGCTCTGCCCTCCAGCCTCCGCTCTCCCTCCAGCCTCCGCTCTCCTCCAGCCTCCTCCTCCAGCTCCTCTGCCTCCTCCGCTCTTCAGCCTCCGCTCTGCCCTCCAGCCTCCGCTCTGCCCTCCAGCCTCCGCTCTCTCCCTCCAGCCTCCGCTCTCCTCCTCCTCCAGCCTCTGCCCTCCAGCCTCCGCTTCTGCCTCCCACCTCCGCTCTGCCCTCCAGCCTCCGCTTCCTCACCTCCGTCTCAGCCTCCAGCTCTGACCTCCAGCCTCCCTCTGCCTCCAGCCTCCGCTCTGCCTCCAGCCCCCTCCACTGCCCTCGCTCTGCCTCCAGCCTCCGCTCTGCCCTCCAGCCTCCGCTCTGCCCTCCAGCCTCTGCCCTCCAGCTCTGCCCTCCAGCCTCCGCCTCTCAGCCCTCTCCTCCAGCCTCCGCTCTGCCCTCCAGCCTCCCTCTCCCTCTGCCTCCAGCTCCTCTCCTCCAGCCTGCCTCCAGCCTCTGCCTCCAGCCTCTACCTCAGCCTCGCCTCGACCTCCACCTCCGCCCTCCCCTCCGCCTCCCAGCCTTCGCTCTGCCCTCCAGCCTCCGCTCTGCCCTCCAGCCTCCGCTCTGCCCTCCACCTCCGCTCTCCCAGCCTCCGCTCTCTCCAGCTCTCCCCCTCCAGCCTCCTCCCCTCCAGCTCCCCTCCAGCCTCCCTCGCCTCCAGCCTCCGCTCTCCCCTCCAGCCCCCTCCGCCCCCTTCCCCCTCCAGCCTCCCGCTCTCCCTCCAGCCTCCGCTTCTCCCCTCCTCACGCTCTCCCTCCCTCCGCTTCCCTCCAGCCTCCGCTCTCCTCACCTCCGCTCTCCCCGCCTCCGCCTCTCCCTCCAGCCTCTGCCCTAAAGCCTTTGCCCTCCAGCATCTCCCCTCCAGCCTTTCCCCTCCAGCCTCTCCTTTCCAGCCTCCAGCGAATCCCCTCCAGCCTCCAGCCAATCCCCTCCAGCCTCCGCTCTCCCCTCCAGCCTCCGCTCTCCCCTCCAGCCTCTGCTCTCCCCTCCAGCCTCCGTTCTCCCCTCCAGCCTCTGCCCTAAAGCCTCTGCCCTCCAGCCTCTCCCCTCCAGCCTTTCCCCTCCAGCCTCTCCTTTCCAGCCTCCAGCCAATCCCCTCCAGCCTCCAGCCAATCCCTCCAGCCTCCGCTCTCCCCTCCAGTCTCTGCTCTCACTTCCAGCCTCCGCTCTACCCTCCAGCCTCTGCCCTCTCCTCCAGCCTCCGCACTCCCTTCCAGCCTCCGCTCTGCCCTCCAGCCTCCGCTCTGCCCTCCAGCCTCCGCTCTCCCCTCCAGCCTCCGCTCTCCCCTCCAGCCTCCGCTCTCCCCTCCAGCCTCTGCTCTCCTCTCCAGCCTCCGTTCTCCCCTCCAGCCTCTGCCCTAAAGCCTCTGCCCTCCAGCCTCTCCCCTCCAGCCTTTCCCCTCCAGCCTCTCCTTTCCAGCCTCCAGCCAATCCCCTCCAGCCTCCAGCCAATCCCCTCCAGCCTCCGCTCTCCCCTCCAGTCTCTGCTCTCACTTCCAGCCTCCGCTCTACCCTCCAGCCTCTGCCCTCTCCTCCAGCCTCCGCACTCCCTTCTAGCCTCCGCTCTGCCCTCCAGCCTCCGCTCTGCCCTCCAGCCTCCGCTCTCCCCTCCAGCCTCCGCTCTCCCCTCCAGCCTCCGCTCTCCCCTCCAGCCTCTGCTCTCCCCTCCAGCCTCCGTTCTCCCCTCCAGCCTCTGCCCTAAAGCCTCTGCCCTCCAGCCTCTCCCCTCCAGCCTTTCCCCTCCAGCCTCTCCTTTCCAGCCTCCAGCCAATCCCCTCCAGCCTCCAGCCAATCCCCTCCAGCCTCCGCTCTCCCCTCCAGTCTCTGCTCTCACTTCCAGCCTCCGCTCTACCCTCCAGCCTCTGCCCTCTCCTCCAGCCTCCGCACTCCCTTCCAGCCTCCGCTCTGCCCTCCAGCCTCCGCTCTGCCCTCCAGCCTCCGCTCTCCCCTCCAGCCTCCGCTCTCCCCTCCAGCCTCCGCTCTCCCCTCCAGCCTCCGCTCTCCCCTCCAACCTCCGCTCTCTCCCCTCCAGCCTCTGCCCTCCAGCATCCGCTCTCCCCTCCAGCCTTTCCCCTCCAGCCTCCCCTCTGCCCTCCAGCCTCTGCCCTCCAGCCTCTGCCCTCCAACCTCCGCTCTCCCCTTTAGCCTCTCCCCTCCAGCCTCCGCTCTCCCCTACAGCCTCTGCCCTCCAGCCTCTGCTCTCCCCTCCAGCCTCTCCCCTCCAGCCTCCGCTCTGCCCTCCAGCCTCCGCTCTGCCTCCAGCCTCCGCTCTGCCCTCCAGCCTCCGCTCTGCCCTCCAGCCTCTGCTCTCCCCTCCAGCCTCCGCTCTCCTCTCCAGCCTCCGTTCTCCCCTCCAGCCTCTGCCCTAAAGCCTCTGCCCTCCAGCCTCTCCCCTCCAGCCTTTCCCCTCCAGCCTCTCCTTTCCAGCCTCCAGCCAATCCCCTCCAGCCTCCAGCCAATCCCCTCCAGCCTCCGCTCTCCCTTCCAGCCTCTGCTCTCCCTTCCAGCCTCCGCTCTCCCCTCCAGCCTCTGCCCTCCAGCCTCTGCTCTGCCCTCTAGCCTCTGCCCTCCCCTCCAGCCTCCGCTCTCCCCTCCAGCCTCCGCTCTCCTCACCCCTCCATATGCAATGTACAGTATCTACTATATAATTGCCGTAGGCACTTTCGTGTGGGTACCCGAAAAGACCGTGGCTATGTCACAGTGTGATCAAGATTTGGGTTGTGGCCAGTGCTGTCACACACATTGGCACCTATGGCTGGGTATGACACACAATATGTGTGTGTGCCCATGAGCCATGTGAAGATATTTGGTAAACAGTCTACGTGACAAATGTGTGTACATAACCCTTGCGGTTTGGTGTAGGCAGAGGGTCACCTGCACACAACACATTGATGCAGCACATCATATTGTCTGACAGGTGTGTTTAAGTACGTAGACACACACATCATGTACATGTGGCATGTGAGCTGCTCAAGGCCATTGAGATCTGTTCACACATAGGCGATCGCCATTGGGGCTTTATTCACACATTGCTATCCAGACACACACATAGGCCAACACTTAGTTTACAAAACGCACAGGCTGTGTGGTGAAAGCCGCTCCTGTGTGTCGCTTAAGCGTCACCTAGCCCAATCACCACACTCCGCCATGTCACAAGCGCTTATTCCGCGTGACAATGCAAACACTTCTACTACGCACACATAGCCCAACACTGATTTTGTAATACGCACGGAGTGTGTGACTGTAAACCGCTCCTGTGTGACGCATAACCATCCCCTAGCTGAATATCGGCACACTCCGCCATGTCACAAGCGTTTATTCCATGCGACAGTCCAAACACTACTACGTCACGTCTCTGCCATCCGCCCTTCGCGCCGTGCCCAATTAGAACACTATTGTGTTGGCCAATGGCTGTCGTTTGGGCGCGGCGTGATGGACTGTGGCACGCCTATGTGTTGTCTCTGCTGCCCCTGGTCCGCCCATAATCACTTGTGGTAGCGCCGTGTAAATGAGGGAAGGTGCTCTACAGAAGGTAACCTGCGGCACCCATCGGTGCATCCAGGGATCGAAAAAAACTTCTGTAGAGCACTTTGTAGCGGCGTGTAAAGGCGGTATCAGGTACCATTAGCAACCGTTGGAACGTGCTCATGCACATGAGACACCCGGTTGTTTCTAACCTTCTGTAGCGGCGTGTAAAGGTACCATAAAGGTGGGGAGGGTGGAACTGCAAAATCAAGGGGTCATAGTAGTAGCAGAAGCAAGTAATGCAAATGACCCGTATATAATACTTGGTACAAATGTTGTTAGCAATTGGGAGAAGTTAATAATCTCATATATAATTGCCGAAGGCACGTTTTTGTCGGACCCCGGCACGCCGTGGCTTTGTCACTATGTGACGTCACCACGCCGTGCGAGGCATTGGACCGCCGCTGTCATCCCGCTACTCGGCATGAGGGGCCCATTGCCTCCACCCCCTGGGGGGCCCCGTGCTGACACCAGCCGCCCGCCGTCCGCCCGGAGAGGAGGGAGGACGGAACTTCCTGTCCGGCATCTCTGCCCGCCCCTCCTCTCCTCCTACAGCACAAGCACGGGCCGCGGCGCGGTGAGTCTGCACTCCCCTCCAGCCTGTGCTCTCCCCTCCAGCCTCCGTTCTCCTCTCCAGCCTCCCTTATGCCCTCCAGCCTCTGCCATCCAGCCTCCGCTCTCCCCTCCAGCCTATCCCCTCCAGCCTATCCCTCCAGCCTCCGCTCTCCCCTCCAGCCTCCGCTCTGCCCTCCAGCCTCCGCTCTGCCCTCCAGCCTCCGCTCTCCCCTCCAGTCTCCGCTCTCCCCTCCAGCCTCCGCTCTGCCCTCCAGCCTCCGCTCTGCCCTCCAGCCTCCGCTCTGCCCTCCAGCCTCCGCTCTCCCCTCCAGCCTCTGCCCTCCAGCCTCCGCATTGCCCTCCAGCCTCCGCTCTGCCCTCCAGCCTCCGCTCTGACCTCCAGCCTCTGACCTCCAGCCTCTGACCTCCAGCCTCCGCTCTGACCTCCAGCCTCCGCTCTGACCTCCAGCCTCCGCTCTGCCCTCCAGCCTCCGCTCTACCCTCCAGCCTCCGCTCTCCCCTCCAGCCTCCGCTCTCCCCTCCAGCCTCTGCCCTCCAGCCTCCGCTCTGCCCTCCAGCCTCCGCTCTGCCCTCCAGCCTCCGCTCTGCCCTCCAGCCTCTGCCCTCCAGCCTCCGCTCTGCCCTCCAGCCTCCCCTCTGCCCTCCAGCCTCCGCTCTGACCTCCAGCCTCTGACCTCCAGCCTCTGACCTCCAGCCTCCGCTCTGACCTCCAGCCTCCGCTCTGCCCTCCAGCCTCCGCTCTGCCCTCCAGCCTCCGCTCTACCCTCCAGCCTCCGCTCTCCCCTCCAGCCTCTGCCCTCCAGCCTCCGCTCTGCCCTCCAGCCTCCGCTCTGCCCTCCAGCCTCCGCTCTCCCCTCCAGCCTCCGCTCTCCCCTCCAGCCTCTGCCCTCCAGCCTCCGCTCTGCCCTCCAGCCTCCGCTCTGACCTCCAGCCTCTGACCTCCAGCCTCTGACCTCCAGCCTCCGCTCTGACCTCCAGCCTCCGCTCTGCCCTCCAGCCTCCGCTCTGACCTCCAGCCTCCGCTCTGCCCTCCAGCCTCCGCTCTGCCCTCCAGCCTCCGCTCTGCCCTCCAGCCTCCGCTCTCCCCTCCAGCCTCCGCTCTCCTCTCCAGCCTCTGCTCTGCCCTCCAGCCTCTGCTCTGCCCTCCAGCCTCTGCTCTGCCCTCCAGCCTCCGCTCTGCCTTCCAGCCTCCGCTCTCCCCTCCAGCCTCTCCCCTCCAGCCTCCGCTTTCCCCTCCAGCCTCCGCTCTCCCCTCCAGCCTCCGCTTTCCCCTCCAGCCTCCGCTCTCCCCTCCAGCCTCCGCTCTCCTCTCCAGCCTCCGCTCTCCTCTCCAGCCTCCGTTCTCCCCTCCAGCCTCTGCCCTAAAGCCTTTGCCCTCCAGCATCTCCCCTCCAGCCTTTCCCCTCCAGCCTCTCCTTTCCAGCCTCCAGCGAATCCCCTCCAGCCTCCAGCCAATCCCCTCCAGCCTCCGCTCTCCCCTCCAGCCTCCGCTCTCCCCTCCAGCCTCCGCTCTCCCCTCCAGCCTCTGCTCTCCCTCCAGCCTCCGTTCTCCCCTCCAGCCTCTGCCCTAAAGCCTCTGCCCTCCAGCCTCTCCCCTCCAGCCTTTCCCCTCCAGCCTCTCCTTTCCAGCCTCCAGCCAATCCCCTCCAGCCTCCAGCCAATCCCCTCCAGCCTCCGCTCTCCCCTCCAGTCTCTGCTCTCACTTCCAGCCTCCGCTCTACCCTCCAGCCTCTGCCCTCTCCTCCAGCCTCCGCACTCCCTTCCAGCCTCCGCTCTGCCCTCCAGCCTCCGCTCTGCCCTCCAGCCTCCGCTCTCCCCTCCAGCCTCCGCTCTCCCCTCCAGCCTCCGCTCTCCCCTCCAGCCTCTGCTCTCCTCTCCAGCCTCCGTTCTCCCCTCCAGCCTCTGCCCTAAAGCCTCTGCCCTCCAGCCTCTCCCCTCCAGCCTTTCCCCTCCAGCCTCTCCTTTCCAGCCTCCAGCCAATCCCCTCCAGCCTCCAGCCAATCCCCTCCAGCCTCCGCTCTCCCCTCCAGTCTCTGCTCTCACTTCCAGCCTCCGCTCTACCCTCCAGCCTCTGCCCTCTCCTCCAGCCTCCGCACTCCCTTCCAGCCTCCGCTCTGCCCTCCAGCCTCCGCTCTGCCCTCCAGCCTCCGCTCTCCCCTCCAGCCTCCGCTCTCCCCTCCAGCCTCCGCTCTCCCCTCCAGCCTCCGCTCTCCCCTCCAACCTCCGCTCTCCCCTCCAGCCTCTGCCCTCCAGCATCCGCTCTCCCCTCCAGCCTTTCCCCTCCAGCCTCCCTCTGCCCTCCAGCCTCTGCCCTCCAGCCTCTGCCCTCCAACCTCCGCTCTCCCCTTTAGCCTCTCCCCTCCAGCCTCCGCTCTCCCTACAGCCTCTGCCCTCCAGCCTCTGCTCTCCCTCCAGCCTCTCCCCTCCAGCCTCCGCTCTGCCCTCCAGCCTCCGCTCTGCCCTCCAGCCTCCGCTCTGCCCTCCAGCCTCCGCTCTGCCCTCCAGCCTCTGCTCTCCCCTCCAGCCTCCGCTCTCCTCTCCAGCCTCCGTTCTCCCCTCCAGCCTCTGCCCTAAAGCCTCTGCCCTCCAGCCTCTCCCCTCCAGCCTTTCCCTCCAGCCTCTCCTTTCCAGCCTCCAGCCAATCCCCTCCAGCCTCCAGCCAATCCCCTCAGCCTCCGCTCTCCCTTCCAGCCTCTGCTCTCCCTTCCAGCCTCCGCTCTCCCCTCCAGCCTCTGCCCTCCAGCCTCTGCTCTGCCCTCTAGCCTCTGCCCTCCCCTCCAGCCTCCGCTCTCCCCTCCAGCCTCCGCTCTCCTCACCCCTCCATATGCAATGTACAGTATCTACTATATAATTGCCGTAGGCACTTTCGTGTGGGTACCCGAAAAGACCGTGGCTATGTCACTCTGTGACGTCAGCACGGCGAAGCATTGGCCGCGTAGCGGCCAATGCGAGTCGCTGGCCTGCGCGAGCAATGGCCGCGAGGCCATTGCTCGCGCAGGCTGAGGACGAGCAATGCGAGTCGCTGGCTTGCGCGAGCAATGGCCGCGAGGCCATTGCTCGCGCAGGCTGAGTACGAGCAATGGCCGCGAAGCGGCCGTTGCGAGTCGCTGGCCGAAAATCGAACCAGAGGCTCGGCCTCAAAGTTAACGATTTACCGGTCAGGTAGCGCGAGCAATGGCCGCGAGGCCATTGCGAGTCGCTGCCTGAGCCGCGCTTCTAATTGGTCGGCGCCAGCAAGTCGTTACACTTGCGGCGCGCTTGCGGTAATCCTCATACAAAGTATAGTATTCTAGACACCCGATGCATTTGCATCGGGCTCACAGCTAGTCTACTATATAATTGCCGTAGCACGTTTTGTGTCGGCCCCCGGCACGCCGTGGCTTTGTCACTATGTGACGTCACCACGGCGAAGCATTGCGAGCCGTCGCCGCTGTCAGCACACATATTAATAGTGATGATCCTCCTCCTGCCCGCGCTGCCTGCCCCATCACCCCATGCCTGTCACCATAGCCATCCTCCACTGCCCGGTCACCCCCGCCTGTCACAACACTTCCCCCCGCTGCCCCATCACCCCCCTGCCTGTCACCATAGCCATCCTCCACTGCCCGGTCACCCCCAGCCTATCACCACTGCCCCTCCGCTCCCCGATCGCCCCCCCCCCCACTCTCCGGTCACCCCCCGTCTGTCAGCACAGACCCCTCCACTGTCCGGTCACCCCCCCGGCCTCTTACCACAGCTCCTTCAAGCCAGCCGCGATCTCTCTTCATCCTGCTTGAGGACCTCTGATGACGTCACGATGATGGGTGGAGTCACAGATCACATGATCGTGACGTCATCAAAGGTCCTGTTCCGATCTAACCTACTCTGCCTACTCATCCCCCTGCGCTGCACACTGACCCCCACTCTGCCCCTGACCTGCTCTGCCTACTCACCCCCACTCTGCCCCTGACCCCCACTCTGACCACTCACCCCCACTCTGCCCACTCACCCACCAACTCTTCCCCCTCACCCCCACTCTGCACACTGACCCCCACTCTGCACACTGACCCCCACTCTGCACACTGACCCCACTCTGCACACTGACCCCACTCTGACCCTGCTCTGCCCACTGACCCCCACTCTGACCACTGACCCCCACTCTGCCCACTGACCCCCAAACTCTGCCCACTCACCCCCTACTCTTCCCCCTCACCCCCTCTCTGCCCCCTCACCCCCACTCTGCACACTGACCCCACCCCTGCCCCTGACCCTGCTCTGCCCACTGACCCCCACTCTGACCACTGACCCCCACTCTGACCACTGACCCCCCTACTCTTCCCCTCACCCCCTCTCTGCCCCCCTCACCCCCACTCTGCACACTGACCCCCACTCTGACCACTGACCCCCACTCTGACCACTGACCCCCACTCTGACCACTGACCCCCAAACTCTGCACACTCACCCACCAACTCTTACCCCTCACCCCCTCTCTGCCCCCTTCACCCCCACTCTGCACACTGACCCCCACTCTGCCCCTGACCGTGCTCTGCCCACTGACCCCCACTCTGACCACTGACTCCCACTCTGCCCACTCACCCCCAAACTCTGCCCACTCACCCCCTACTCTGCCCCTCACCCCCTCTCTGCCCCCTCACCCACACTCTGCCCACTCACCCTGCTCTGCCCACTCATCCTGCTCTGCCCACTCACCCCCACTCTGCCCACTCACCCCCCTACTCTGCCCCCTGACCCCCTCTCTGCCCACTCACCCCCACTCTGCACACTGACCCCCTCTGACCCTGCTCTGCCCATTCACCCCCACCTCTGACCACTGACCCTGCTCTGCCCACTGACCCCCTCTCTGCCCACTCACCCCCTCTCTGCCCACTCACCCCCACTATGCTCACTGACCATGCTCTGCCCACTCACCCTGCTCGGCCCACTGACCCCTCACACTGGCCACTCATCCTGCTCTGCCCACTCACCATGCTCTGCCCACTGACCCCTCACACTGACCCTGCTCTGCCCACTGACCATCCTCTGCCCACTCACCCCTCACTGACCCTGCTCTGCCCACTCACCCTGCTCGGCCCACTGACCCCTCACACTGCCCACTGACCCTCCTCTGCCCACTGAACATGCTCTGCCCACTGACCCCTCAATGCCCACTCACCCTGCTCTGCCCACTGACCCTGCTCTGCTCACTGACCACTCACACTGCCCACTCACCCTGCTCTGCCCACTGACCCCTCACACACCCCACTGACCCTGCTCTGCCCACTCACCCTCACACTGACCCTGCTCTGCCCACTGACCCTGCTCTGACCACTCACCCCTCACACTGCCCACTGACCCCTCACACTGCCCACTCACGCCTCACACTGCCCACTGAACATGCTATGCCCACTTACCCCTCACACTGCCCACTGACCATGCTCTGCCCACTGACCCCTCACACTGCCTACTGACCCTGCTCTGCTCATTTACTCCCACTCTGCCCACTCACCCTGCTTTTACCACTGACCCTGCTCTGCCCACTGACCACCCTCTGTTCACTCACCCCCCGCTCTGCCCTTTCACCATGCCCACTGACCCCTGCTCTGCCAACTGACCATGCCCACTCACCCATGCTCTACCCACTGACCCTTCTCTGCCCACTCACTGTGCCCATTGACCGCCGCTCTGCCACTAACCCCTGCTCTGCCCACTGACTGTGCCCAATAACCCTTGCTATGCCCACTAAACCCTGTTCTGCCCACTCACCCCTGCTCTGCCCGCTGACCCATGCTCTGCTCACTGACTGTGCCCACTCACCCCTGCTCTGCTCACTCACCCCTGCTCTGCCCACTGATTTTTCCCACTAACCCCTGCTGTGCCTACTGACTGTGCCCACTGACCCCTGCTCTGCCCAATCACTCTGCCCACTAACCCCTGCTCTGACCACTGACCCCCGCTATGACCCTGCTCTGACCACTGACCCCCAAATCCTGCTCACTGACCCTGCTCTGCCCATTCACCCCCCACTCTGCCCACTCACCCCCGCTCTGCCCACTGACCCTGCTCTGCCCACTTACCCCCCCCCCCCTCTGGCTACTGACCATGCCCACTGACCCCAGCTCTGCCCACTGACCCCAGCTCTGCCCATTGACCCCAGCTCTGCCCACTGACCCCAGCTCTGCCCAATGACTCTGCCCACTAACCCCTGCTCTTCCCACTCATCCCCCACTCTGCCCACTGACGCTCGCTTTGCCCACTGACCCCCAGCAGATCGGTTTCCCAGCCAACGACAGGTCCTGTCCTGCCACCTACAAGACGGGTGGTGCGAGCCGCCGCAGGGTAAGTATCCTCACTGAGGTTTTTTTAGTTTTATTATCACCATGAAGGAGGGGGGAGGGGGGTGTGCAGCCCCAGAGGGAGGGGGGCCGCAGAGACTGGAGGCCCAGAGGGACGGGTGCCACGGGGAGCGGAGGGGGTCAGGAAGAGCGCCTCCATCCTGCCCCCCCCTATCCATCCTGCCCCACCCAACACCATCCTGCCCCCCCGACTCCATCCCGCACCCCCACCACCATCCTCACCCCCCGCCAACATCCTGCCCCGCCGCCTCCATCCTCCCCGCCCCCCCCTCCCCCGCCACCATCCTGCCCTGCCGTCTCCATCCTGCCCTGCCGTCTCCATCCTGCCCTGCCGTCTCCATCCTGCCCCGCCTTCTCCATCCTGCCCTGCCTTCTCCATCCTGCCTCGCTCCGTCCATCCTGCCCCTCCGACTCCATCCTGCCCCTCCGACTCCATGCTGCCCCTCCGGCTCCATCCTGCCCCTCCGGCTCCATCCTGCCCCTCCGGCTCCATCCTGCCCCTCCGCCTCCATCCTGCCCCTCCGCCTCCATCCTGCCCCTCCGCCTCCATTCTGCCCCGCCCCCTCCATCCTGCTCCGCCACCCACCATCCTGCCCCCCACCCACCATCCTGCCCCCCTTGCTCCTTCCTGCCCCACTCACTACTTCCTGCCCCGTTCACTCCATCCTGCCCTGCTCGCTCCATCCTCACCCCCGCTGTTCTTGCTCCCATGCCTCCATCCTGCCCTCACGCTTACTCATCCGGCCCCGCTTGCTCCATTCTGCTCATCTGCTCAATCCTGCCCCTTCGGCTTCATCCTGCTCCTCCGCCTCCATCCTGCCCGGCTCAATCCATCCTGCCCCCCGCTCTTCTTGCTCCCCCGCCTCCATCCTGCCCTGCTCGCTCCATCCTGCCGCCCCCCTCCCCCGCCTCCATCCTGTTGCCCCGCCTCCATCCTGTTGCCCCGCCTCCATCCTGTTCCCCCCGGCTCCATCCTGTTTCCCCCGGCTCCATCCTGTTCCCTCCCGCTCCATCCTGTTTCCCCCGCCTCCATCCTGCCCCCTCCCGCTCCATCCTGCCCCCTCCCGCTCCATCCTGCCCCCCCTTCCCGCTCCATCCTGCCCCGCTCGCTCCATCCTGCCCCGCTCGCTTCATTCTGCCCCGCTCGCTTCATTCTGCCCCCCCAACACAATCCTGCCCCCCCTCCCCTCCTCAGCTGATCGCTTGCCCAGGCAACTACAGGTCCTAAAGGCCTGTAGGACCTACAAGGCGGAGGTGGAGCGAGCCGCCGGACAGGTGAGTATCCTCACTGAGGATTTTTTTAATTTTACTGTGGACAACCGGGGGCCAGGAGGAGTGGGGGACCGCGGTGACCGCAGTATTGCCATATACCATAGTGCTGCTATACATGTGCTATAATGTACTGCCATATACCATAGTGCTGCTATACATGTACTGTAATGTACCGCCATATACCATAGCATTGCTATACATGTACTGTAATGTACCGCCATATACTATAGTGCTGCTATACATGTGCTCTAATTACCACCATATACCATCGTACTGATATATATATCTACTATATAATTGCCGTAGGCACTTCCGTGTCGGACCCCGAAAAGACCGTGGCTATGTCACTCTGTGACGTCACCAGTTGGCCTGCGCGAGCAATGGCCGCGAGGCCATTGCGAGTCGCTGGCTGAGCGCGAGCAATGGCCGCGAAGCGGCCATTGCGAGTCGCTGGCCGAAAATAGAACCAGAGGCTCGGCCACAAAGTTAGCGATTTACCGCTCATGTAGCGCGAGTCGCTGCCTGAGCGGTAAATCGCTAACTTTGTGGCCGAGCCTCTGGTTCGATTTTCGGCCAGCGACTCGCAATGCCCACTTCGCGGCCATTGCGAGCACTCAGCCCCAAAAAGTATTCAACCCCCCCAAAAAGTATTCACACCCCCCCAAAAAGTATTCAACCCCCCAAAAAGTATTCACACCCCCCCAAAAAGTATTCAACCCCCCAAAAAGTATTCACACACCCCCAAAAAGTATTCAACCCCCCCAAAAAGTATTCACACACCCCCAAAAAGTATTCACACCCCCCAAAAAGTATTGAACCCCCAAAAACTATTCACACCCCCCAAAAACTATTCACACACCCCCAAAAACTATTCACACCCCCCCAAAAAGTATTCACACCCCCCCAAAAAGTATTCAACCCCCAAAAAGTATTCACACACCCCAAAAAGTATTCAACCCCCCAAAAAGTCCTTACACCCCCCCAAAAAGTATTCACACACTCCCAATAAAATAAAAAAAAAAATAATAATATATATAAAATTAATATATTAATTAAATTAACTAATTTAAATAAAAAAAAATAATCTAATACAAATAAATTTCATTAAAATAAAAAATTAATATACAAATAATAAAAATAATAAATATTAAAATAAATCAAAATTAAAAAAAAAAAATATATATATATATAATTAAAATATTAATAACATTAACTAATTCTAAGAAATTCAAATTACTCAAATAAAAAAAAAATCAATTAAAATAAAAAAAAAAATAATATTCTAAAAATATTCTATAATAAATAATTACAATAATAAAATCATAAATAATAAAAAAAAATATTCCATATAAAAATTCATAACATTAACTAATTCTAATAAAATAAAACTAATAAATAAAATATTCATAACATTAAGTTATTCAAAAAAATTGGAAATAAAAAAAAATAAATAAAAAAAAAAATAATATAGCTACTATAATCTAATTAACGCACGTTCTAGAATCCCGATGCATTTGCATCGGGCTCACAGCTAGTAAATAATAATAATAAATCTTTACTTATATAGTGCCAACATTTTTTGCAGCGCTTTACAATACAGTTGTGTCTTTGCTTCAACAGATTGCAGATACTGCCAAACCTGGTCAGAGGAAGGTCCTTCAGTGTGAAATAAGAGCCTTCCTGCACCATCAACAAGTAACAATTACAGGTGGCGAGATTGGTACTGCACGGGTGACAGACCCGTTTCCTATTGTGATTCCCCCAATAAGTGAAATGATGATTTGGTGTCGAGCAGCTATATGTCTGAGAGGGCAGGACTATCAGGCATTTGTGGAGCCCATTAGCACAGAGCACAGACCTACACTCTTGACAGCCAGAGGGGTGGTTGATGTACACAATGGGAGAGTACCAGTTTGCATCTTAAACTGTAGCAGTGAAGAGGTTAAGTTACCCAGGTATGCAACCGTTGCTAAATTGTATACAGTAAACAACAACGAGATCTAAGCAGTGGGACCCTTACCCATTCTAAAGGGGCAAAACCTGATAATACAACAGGGCCACTGGAGGACTGTTGCCAGCAACTCCATGTCGGGACTGACACCACTCCTGTGTATGAAAAGCAAGGTGTTTACTGGGTAGTCAAAGAATTTGAACAAGTCTTTATTAAGCATTCACTTGACTTTGGTAGGATAAAAGGGGTGCAGCATCATATCCCCACAGGTACACATCCACCAATCAAAGAGTGGTACAGGCCTATTCCACCTGCACATTACCAAAAAGCCAAAGAAATCTTACAGGACATGAAGGACGCAGGGGTTATACGAGATAGCTGTAGTGCCTTGGCAGCCCCATTAGTCCTAGTCAGGAAGAAGGATGGCAGTGTAAGAATGTGTGTAGACTATAGGCAAATAAACCGCATAACACACAAAGATGCTTACCCGTTACCTCGTATAGAGGAATCCTTAGCTGCGTTGAAGTCTGCCAATTACTTTTCCAGCTTAGATCTCACTAGCGGGTATTGGCAGGTGTTCTTAGCCGAGGAAGACTGCGAGAAAAACGGCATTCACGACACCTATGGGCCTGTGTCAATTTAATAGCATGCCATTCAGACTATGTAATGCACCCGGAACCTTCCAGAGGTTGATGGAGAGTTGCCTGGGGCATAAGAACTTTGAGACGGTACTGCTCTACCTGGATGACGTGATCATGTACTCTAAGACCTATGAGGAGCCCATCTAACAGAGGTGTTTGAAGCTCTGGTCAAATATGGGATGAAGTTGAAACCATCCTAATGCCACCTTTTAAAGCCAAGAGTACAGTACCTGGGACACATAGTCAGTGGCGAAGGCGTGGCCCTGATCCAGACAAGGTGACAGCTATTAAGGAGTGGCCAGAACCCAAGACCCTGAAGGAAGTACGTCAATTCCTGGGACTGGTGGGCTACTATAGGAGGTTCATAAAGGAGTACAC
>JARQOC010000541.1:0-73354 GCA_033576535.1 Allobates femoralis | reverse complement strand
CAGGATAAGGAGCTCGGGGGCCCCCCCCCATACTGCAGTCGCCTGGGGCCCCCTTTTTAAATATTCTGCGGGGGGAAGGGGAAAGCCCCAGGAAGGCGGCGCCAAAAGATTGACAAGTAAGGACGAATGAACGCAGGGAGAGATGTCACATTTTGAGGGGGGCCCAAAGAGGCGAAAAAAGCCACAGGATTCACGGTATGTTTTTTGTGTCTTTATACTTTAAACAGGAAGGATGCCACTACAGTGCTTGATGCACACTTTAGTTGTCATGTAATTGCGTTGTTGTGAACAACATTGTTCCCCGTGCAATCTCGGCACTTTAAAACACACACAGCCGCAGACTTTAGAGGCGACATCAATGTGCTACTGTACAGTATGGATGCCCCTGGGTAATTTTTACCTTTGGATCCCACACATCATCAAATATGGCCCCGAGGAAAAAGGGAAAACCCCTATCGGAACGCTTGAGCGGCCACCAACCCCACGCAGACCGGCAGAGTATTTAAATACCCCTGAAATGCCTCCCGGGAAATTTGGTATAGGCGATGTGTGCTGTGCCCTTGACATCGCTCCCTGAGACGTTTTCCCCAGGGCGTTCAGCACACATCGCCCAAAAATGGTCGCCGGTTTCACAGGGATGATGTGAAAAACCCGGCGGGCCACTTAGATGTGTCGCCCTTGCCCCAATTTACATTGGGCGACGCATTGGCGATTTTCACCGGCGACATGCCACGCCTCAGCGTCGCCTTTTTGAAATCGCCGGCGGGGTTTTGTCCAGGGTGTGACGGTACCTTTAGTGCTTGTCTTGCTTAAAATGTCAGTTTATGTGGACAGCAATGTCTTGGTAGGTTTACAGTTGTGCTATTCTCCTTCCATTTTTGGATGATGAATTGAATAGTTCTCCATGCGATGCTCAGAGCAAGGGCTACACTTTTAGAACGTAACTCAGCTTTATTATTTTCCAAAACTTTATCCCTGACCTGTCTGAGTTGTTCCTTGGTTTTTGATCCCTAATGTTCTCAAACAAACATCTGAAGCCTTCACAGAAAAGCTGTAGTTATATTGAAAATAAATAACACACAGGTGGATTCAATTTACTAATTCAGTGACCTCTAGAGGTAATTTATCACTTGGCATTTTATTTTGAGGTATCAGATTACAGAGAGTTAATTCTATTTAATATATTTATTAATGACCTTGTAGGGGGCATACGGAGTAGAATCTCAATATTTGCAGATGACACTAAACTCTGCAGGGTAATCAATACAGAGGAGGACAATTTTATATTACAGGAGGATTTATGTAAACTAGAAGCTTGGGCTGCTAAATGGCAAATGCGCTTTAATGGGGATAAATGTAAGGTCATGCACTTAGGCAGAGGAAACAAAAGGTATAATTATGTGCTTAATTGTAAAACACTGGGCAAAACTGTCACTGAAAAAGACCTGGGTGTATGGGTAGATGACAAACTAACATTTAGTGGCCAGTGTCAGGCAGCTGCTGCAAAGGCAAATAAAATAATGGGATGTATTAAAAGAGGCATAGATGCTCATGAGGAGAACATAATTTTACCTCTATACAAGTCACTAGTGCGACCACACTTAGAATACCGTGTACAATTCTGGTCTCCGGTGTATAAGAAAGACATAGCTGAACTAGAGCGGGTCCAGAGAAGAGCGACAAAAGTCATTAGAGGACTAAGGGGTCTGCAATACCAAGACAGGTTATTAAACTTGGGGTTATTTAGCTTGGAAAAACGAAGGCTTAGGGGTGATCTTATAATAATGTATAAATATATGAGGGGACAGTACAGAGACCTTTCTAATGATCTCTTTACTCTTAGGCCTGAGACAGGGACAAGGGGGCATCCTCTACATCTGGAGGAAAGAAGGTTTAATCATAATCACAGATGCGGATTCTTTACTGTAAGAGCAGTGACACTATGAAACTCTCTGCCACATGATGTTGTAATGAGTGAGTCACTACTAATATTTAAGAAGGGCCTGGATGCCTTTCTTGAAAACTATAATATTACCGGTTATATATACTAGATTCTTTGATAGGGCGTTGATCCAGGGAACTAGTCTGATTGCCGTATCTGGAGTCAGGAAGGAATTTTTTCCCCCAATGTGGAGCTTAGTGTTGCCACATGGGTTTTTTTTGCCTTCCTCTGGATCAACATGTTAGGCTATGGGTTGAACTAGATGGACTTAAAGTCTTCCTTCAACCTTAAAAACTATGTTACTATAAATGCACGTGACAATTATTAGATTTTTATTTTTAAAATATTTTGAAAAAAATCTATAATTTTCTTTACACTTCACAAATACTTGCTTTTTTGTTTTGGCATATCACCTAAAATCCCAATAAAATACACTTATGTTTAGTGGATGTAATGTGAAAAAATGTAAAAAAAACTTTCATGGGGATAAACATTTTCAAGACACTGTCTTAATTCTGCATAAACTTGATGTATTCAATAAAAAATTTAAAAAGTCTTGAAGTGCTCATATTTTTACTTGAGTAATCAAGTAATCTGGCTAAAAAATTGAATTACACTTAAGCAACAAAATATGTGAAAACAAAAATTTATGAAGGTCACAATATCTGTGGCCAAGACTTTGTAACTGCTTTGTCTCCTAACATCCTGTCTATCTTCAATACATAGTGCATGTTTTAGACATACACCGTAATGCTGGGGGAAACCGCAGTTCAGAAACGTTCAGCAATGAGAATACTTTCCAGGCGTGTTAATCTTTCACCGCTCCGATGAGTGGCAGCTTTTTATTTTAAATATTTACTCTGGCTGTTCCAGGTGCAGGTAGTGTGGGCTGATCCATGTTGATTTAATAGAGTCTAGAAAAAGGAATAAATAAAACCAGCAATTCTTTTTGCATGTGTCATAAAAATTGGGTAGGGTAAGAATGTCTAATATTTCACTGTACTAGTCAGAGCTTGAGATGAGGATCTCTGGCAAGGACAACCTGACCAATCAAATTGTAAAAAATCAAATCACATACTTTTTAAAGGGCAGAAACGGCATTTCCCTTGGGCAAGAACGACATTGTATGGGTGAAAAAAAGCTTTTAGAATCCTGATCTATCTTTTTAGCTAAGGTAAAGTCCTAACATACAGAAAATATTTATATTTAAATAAAAGTGATAATCCAAGAATATCGTTCTCGTAATATACCGTATATACTCGTGTATAAGCCGACCCTTGTATAAGCCGACCCCCTACTTTTGCCCCCAAAACCTGGGAAAACCTATTGATTCGTGTATAAGCCGAGGGTGGACCCCAGCACAGGTATACAGCAGCCTCCCCAGTGGTATATACAGGCCCCAGCAGTGTTACAGCAGCCTCCCCAGTGGTATATACAGCAGCAGCCCCAGTGGTAGTATACAGCAGCAGCCCCAGTGGTAGTATACAGCAGCAGCCCCAGTGGTAGTATACAGCAGCCCCAGAGGTATATACAGCAGCCCCAATGCTAGTATACAGCAGCAGCCCCAGTGGTATATACAGCAGCAGCCCCAGTGGTAGTATACAGCAGCCCCAGTGGTAGTATACAGCAGCAGCCGCAGTGGTAGTATACAGCAGCAGCCCCAGTGGTATATACAGCAGCAGCCCCAGTTGTAGTTTACAGCAGCAGCCCCAGTGGTAGTATACAGCAGCAGCCCCAGTGGTAGTATACAGCAGCAGCCCCAGTGGAATATACAGCAGCAACCCCAGTGGTAGTATACAGCAGCAGCCCCAGTGGAAGTATACAGCAGCAGCCCCAGTGGAAGTATACAGCAGCAGCCCCAGTGGTATATACAGCCCCCCCCATCGGTATTCAGGTATACAGGGCCCCCCCCCTTGCTGCCGCAAACCTGTAAAGTAATACATCATTATATTTATCCCTGTCGTCGCCGCCGCCGCCATCGCGCTCCTCCGGCTTCATCCGGCTTCTTCCGGCTTCCTCCTCCGGTGGGCGCAGACAATGACGTCATTGTCTGTGCACCAGAGGAGGAAGGCGGAAGAAGCCGGATGAAGCCAGAGAAGCGCGATGGCGGTGGCGGCGATGACAGGGATAAGTATAATGATGTATTACAGGTTTGCGGCAGCAAGGGGGGGCCCTCTATACCGATGGGGGGGCCTGTATACCGATGGGGGGGAGCGCAATATATAAGACTCGCATATAAGCCGAGGGGGGGACTTTTCAGCCCAATTTTTGGGCTGAAAAACTCGGCTTATACGCGAGTATATACGGTATATCAAAATCATAACTTATTAAACACAAAATGAAAAAATATAGCTAACTATGAAAATAATGTGATGTTTTATATATCTTTAATTGAGTTTTATGACCCTACATGGTGAAGGTTTATCTTTATAAAGAGGGCTCTCTCTGTTATAACAACTCAAGTAAGGTTAATTTAACTCTAGCATCTTTTGGAATCCGTGGACATGCAGGACAAACCTCCATCCCCCTGGATTCCTCCGTAATTATGCAACTGTATACACCTGCACCGGTATTATCACTGATCCGGGATCACGTATCAGTGATAATACAAGTGGAGGAGCAGACAGTTGCTTACAGGTAGGTACCTGTTCTTCCTGGATCCGGTTCTAAATGACACATTTCCTAGGAAACGTGTCATTTAGAACTGCATTAAGGGCCAGGATCCAGCAGGATCTGGAGTCCCACGGATCCGGGTTCAATAAAGCCACATTTAAAATCTGCATGCATTGCCCTGGATTCGGGTTGATGCAAGAGTTCATTGTTTTGGTCACGGAGACCAAAGATGCAGATTTTGTCTCCGTGAAAAATCTGTGGACACCTGCATCCAACTGGCCGGGGGGACTGTACACAACTGTATGCACATATATCAGAGAAAAACTGAGATCTATGTAACCGCTAAATTGCTGTGTTCTGCTCAAAAAACTTTTTTTCCTGTATAAAATGTAAAAAAGAAATCGTATATATAAAGTTGAGTGTATGTGTCTGAGTATGTATATATATCTGTTAAACGAATCCGCACCGTCACATTTACAATCTCAAAGTTTTGGACAGCCAACTTATTTGACTCAGGGAGCTTCATAGAGTATGTTTTGAAGGGAAATTTTAACCCCAAGTTTTACAGTCATTCACCAAAAAAAAGACCTACTTACTGTTTGAATGTGTCAGGTAATAGATGCTGCCTTGGCTGTTTTGACAGTTAGCCTGGATAGTTATCAGGTGGCCTATTGCAACCAATGTGAAGTAGAAAACACCGGTGCTTGTCTTCTTGAAATTCTCTTTATTATTTGAAAATTATAAAATCATTCAGTGTGCTAGCTGGGCACTAGACGCGTTTCGGAAGAACAACTTCCTTAATCATTGGCTAATGATTAAGGAGGTTGTTCTTCCGAAACGCGTCTAGCGCCCAGCTAGCACGCTGAATCTAATATATAATTGCCGTAGCGCACTTCCGTCATTTTCGGCACTACTTCCGTCGTCGTGGACGTGGCTGCCAAACTTACGGAGGTGCGTTAGGGTCATCTCCCTCCACGCTTCACGCTCCCCGGTCTCCCCTCCACGCTCCACGCTCCCCGGTCTCCCCTCCACGCTCCCTGGTCTCCTCTCCACGCTTCACGGTCTCCCCTCCACGCTCCCCGGAGAGCTTGGTAACCAAGCCCGCGGTCGGGTAACTAAGGGGCGTGTCCGCACCTCACACCCGGCCCCAGCCGCATCCATTAAGGTGTCTGCTGAGCCCAGGGGTGGCCGGAACAAGCCCAAGGGGACCACCCCAATCACACAATAATAGGCTGGATGCCACCTCCCCCTTAGATTCCTCACTGCTTCCAGGATCATGGCGTCACAAGGGAGGAACCACGGTGCATGATGGGAGATGTAGTCTTCAGGGGACCAGAAATGCTGCAGAGCTGAGGAGACAGCTCTGATCACACACAGATAGAGAGGAGATCTGCGGCTTCTTCATACACAGTCTCCTGCACTGAAGAGTGAGATTATATGTGTGTGTGTGTATACTGTATGTGTGTGTGTATACTGTATGTGTGTGTATACTGTATGTGTCTGTGTGTGTATACTGTATGTGTCTGTGTGTGTATACTATATATGTGTGTGTGTCTATACTGTATATGTGTGTGTATACTGTATATATGTGTATACTGTATATGTGTGTGTATACTGTATATATGTGTATACTGTATATGTGTGTGTGTATACTGTATATGTGTGTGTATACTGTCTGTGTGTGTGTATATACTGTATATGTGTGTGTGTGTATACTGTATATATGTGTGTATACTGTATTTATGTGTATACTGTATATGTCTCTGTCTATACTGTATGTGTGTGTATGTGTGTGTGTATACTGTATGTGTGTGTGTAAACTGTATATGTGTGTATACTGTATATGTGTGTATACTGTATGTCTGTGTATACTGTATGTGTGTGTATACTGTATGTGTGTATACTGTATATGTGTGTGTGTATACTGTATGTGTGTGTATATACTGTATATGTGTGTGTGTGTATACTGTATGTGTGTGTATACTGTATATATGTGTATACTGTATATGTGTCTGTGTATACTGTATGTGTGTGTGTATATACTGTATGTGTGTGTGTGTAAACTGTATGTGTGTGTATACTATATATGTGTGTGTACACACAGCGGCCATACCCTGCCCATAGGCTCTGCTTGATTGTTGCACATGTGTTTGGGCCTGTTCTACCCTCATCCATGGTTGTTGGTTGGGCGGTGTGGGGGTCAGATCTGATAATGTCCGGATGTCATGTCCGGACCTGGTCTGCCTTTATCTGCGCTGCTTTTCTGGCGCCATGGGAGTAGTTCAGTAATGCTTCAGGTACGTGTGCATTTGATATGGTTCTGCTTTTAATGCATTCAGGAGGCCGTAATGGCACAGCGAATTAAAAAATGTAGAGTAGGACTGCCCCATCTGAGAATGCCGTGTCGTGGCGGGGTAGCTCAAAGAATTGATCAATTGTTTGCCATATGTCTCAGCTTAAAGTACAGTTAGAAATTATGTGCACATGCACTTTTTGTATTGCATGCTAACCTTAGGCAGCGCTGGCTTCTTGGCTTTTTTATTTGTATATGTGTGTGTGAATACTGTATGTGTGTGTATACTGTATATGTGTGTGTATTTACTGTATATGTGTGTGTGTGTGTGTATACTGTATGTGTGTGTGTATACTGTATATATGTGTATACTGTATATGTGTCTGTGTATACTGTATGTGTGTGTGTGTATACTGTATGTGTGTGTATGTGTAAACTGTATGTGTGTGTATACTGTATATGTGTGTGTGTATACTGTATATGTGTCTGTGTATACTGTATGTGTGTGTGTGTGTATACTGTATGTGTGTGTGTGTAAACGGTATGTGTGTGTATACTGTATGTGTGTGTGTGTGTGCAAACTGTATGTGTGTGTATACTGTATATGTGTGTGTGTATACTGTATATGTGTCTGTGTATACTGTATGTGTGTGTGTATACTGTATGTGTGTGTGTGTAAACTGTATGTGTGTGTATACTGTATGTGTGTGTATACTGTATGCGTCTGTATACTGTATGTGTGTATACTGTATATGTGTGTGTATATACTGTATATGTGTGTGTGTGTATACTGTATATCAGTGTGTTTCTACTCTATCTGTGTGTGATTATACTGTATATGTGTGTATACTGTATGTGTGTGTGTGTGTATACTGTATATGTGTGTGTGTATACTATAACATACATAGTAACATAGTAACATAGTTTTTAAGGTTGAAGGAAGACTTTAAGTCCATCTAGTTCAACCCATAGCCTAACATGTTGATCCAGAGGAAGGCAAAAAAAAACCCATGTGGCAACACTAAGCTCCACATTGGGGGAAAAAATTCCTTCCTGACTCCAGATATGGCAATCAGACTAGTTCCCTGGATCAACGCCCTATCAAAGAATCTAGTATGTATAACTGGTAATATTATAGTTTTCAAGAAAGGCATCCAGGCCCTTCTTAAATGTTAGTAGTGACTCACTCATTACAACATCATGTGGCAGAGAGTTCCATAGTCTCACTGCTCTTACAGTAAAGAATCCGCGTCTGTGATTATGATTAAACCTTCTTTCCTCCAGACGTAGAGGATGCCCCCTTGTCCCAGTCTCAGGCCTAAGAGTAAAGAGATCATTAGAAAGGTCTCTGTACTGCCCCCTCATATATTTATACATTATTATAAGATCACCCCTAAGCCTTCGTTTTTCCAAGCTAAATAACCCCAAGTTTAATAACCTGTCTTGGTATTGCAGACCCCTTAGTCGTCTAATAACTTTTGTCGCTCTTCTCTGGACCCGCTCTAGTTCAGCTATGTCTTTCTTATACACCGGAGACCAGAATTGTACACAGTATTCTAAGTGTGGTCGCACTAGTGACTTGTATAGAGGTAAAATTATGTTCTCCTCATGAGCATCTATGCCTCTTTTAATACATCCCATTATTTTATTTGCCTTTGCAGCAGCTGCCTGACACTGGCCACTAAATGTGAGTTTGTCATCTACCCATACACCTAGGTCCTTTTCAGTGACAGTTTTGCCAGTGTTTTACAATTAAGCACATAATTATACCTTTTGTTTCCTCTGCCCAAGTGCATGACTTTACATTTATCCCCATTAAAGCGCATTTGCCATTTAGCAGCCCAAGCTTCTAGTTTACATAAATCCTCCTGTAATATACAATTGTCCTCCTCTGTATTGATTACCCTGCAGAGTTTAGTGTCATCTGCAAATATTGAGATTCTACTCTGTATGCCCCCTACAAGGTCATTAATAAATATATTAAATAGAAGCGGGCCCAACACTGACCCCTGTGGTACCCCACTGTTAACTGTGACCCATTCTGAGTGTGTTCCATTAATAACCACCCTTTGTTTCCTATCACTAAGCCAGTTCTTAACCCACTTACACATATTTTCCCCTATCCCCATTGCCCTCATTTTATGTATCAACCTTTTGTGTGGCACCGTATCAAAAGCTTTTGAAAAGTCCATATACACCACATCCACTGCATTTCCTTGGTCCAGTCCAGAACTTACTTCTTCATAGAAGCTTATTAGATTAGTTTGACAGGAACGGTCCCTCGTAAAACCATGTTGATAATGGGTCATGAGGTTATTTTTCTTCAGATACTCCAGTATAGCATCTCTTAGAAAACCCTCTAGGATTTTACCCACAGTAGAGGTTAAGCTTACTGGCCTATAATTTCCAAGTTCAGTTTTTGTCCCCTTTTTGAATATTGGCACCACATTTGCTATACGCCAGTCCTGTGGTACAGACCCTGTTATTATGGAATCTTTAAATATTAAAAATAATGGTCTATCTATGACAGTACTTAATTCCTGCAGCACTCTGGGGTGTATCCCATCTGGGCCCGGGGATTTGTAAATTTTAGTGATTTTTAGACGATGCCGTACTTCCTCTTGGGTTAAGCAGGTGACGTTTAATTGAGAATTTTTGTTATCACTGATCATATTGTCTGTCATGGGATTTTCTTGTGTAAATACTGTTGAAAAAAAGTCATTTAGCATATTTGCTTTTTCCTCATCCTCATATATATGGGTATACTGTATATGTGTCTGTGTATACTGTATGTGTGTGTGTGTATACTGTATGTGTGTGTGTATACTGTATATGTGTGTGTATACTGTATGTGTGTATACTGTATGTGTATACTGTGTATGTGTGTGTATACTGTATGTGTCTGTATACTGAATATGTGTATGTATACTGTGTGTGTGTGTGTGTGTGTGTGTGTGTATACTGTATATGTCTGTATATACTATATATGTGTGTATTCTGTATGTGTGTATACTGTATGTGTGTGTGAGTATACTGTATATGTGTGTATACTGTATGTGTGTGTATACTGTTTGTACTGTATATGTGTTTGTGTATACTGTGTGTGTGTGTGTATCTCTATACTGTATATGTGTGTGTGTATACTGTGTGTGTATACTGTATATGTGTGTGTGTATCTAATACATAAAAGCCGAAGGCCACTTCCGGAAAGCCCAAAGGTTACTTCCGTGATATCCTCCGGACCATGGTGGTGAAGCCACCGCTGCGGGCTAGCCGGGCGACGCCCGGCTACAGGAAACGGCGGAAGAACGTTCCACTCTCGGAAGTTTCGCCCGCTCCTGCGGCCCCCCCCCCCCCGCGGCGCCTGCGGGCCCCCCGCCGCTGTTTCTGCCCCCCCACGGCTCCTGCGGGCCCCCCCGTGGGTCGTCCTGCCCCCCCGCCACTGCTCCGGGCCCCCCGCATGTTGTCCTGCCTCCCCGCGGCTCCTGTGCCCCCCCCGCGGCTGCTCCTGCCCCCCCCCGCGCCCTTCGTGGGTCGTCCTGCGCCCCCCCTCCTGCTTGCTTCTAATAAAAAAAAAAAAAACTCATAGAGGATGCTCACCCGTCTGCCGGCGCCCTCCATCTACCTCCTCTAGCTCCATGCCTTGAGGACCTGTGGTTGCCTGGGATCACCTGATTGGTTTCCCAGGCACCAACAGGTCCTGCAAGCCGGCACACGCCTGCGTATCCTCTCATCCATCCTGCCCCTCCCCCTGCCACCACCATCCTGCCCCTACCCCCCACCGGCTCCAACCTGCCCCCCCCTCTCCCCTCCATAGCCCTCCCCCCACTCCATCCTGCCCCCCCCAGCTCCATCCTGCCCCCCCACTGGCTCCATCCTGCACCCCCCGCCCGCACCATCCTACCCCCCCACCGCCTCCATCCTGACCCCCTCCACACCAACTCCATCCTGGCCCCCCGCAGGCTCCATCCTGCCCCCCCCACACCTGCTCCATCCTGCCCCCCCGCCCGCTCCATCCTACCCCGCCGGCTCCATCCTAACCCCCCCGGCTCCATCCTGCCACCCCCCCCACACCAGCTCCATCCTGCCCAACCACCGGCTCCATCCTGTCCCCCCCACGCCACCTCCATCCTGCCCCCCCTCCATCCTACCCCCCACCCGCTCCATCCTGCTCCCTCACACACACCAGCTCCATCCTGCCCCCCCGCCGCCTCCATCCTGCCCCCCCTAGCACCATCCTGCCCCCCCGCCTCCATCCTGCCCCCCCCGCCGCCTCCATCCTGCCCCACCTCCCCCTCGGCTGCATCCTTCCCCGCCAGCTGCATCCTGCCCCCCACACACATCAGCTCCATCCTGCCCCCCCCACCGCCTCCATCCTGCCCTCCCGCTGCCTCCATCCTGCACCCCCTGCCCCCTCCACCAGCTGCATCCTGCCCCCCCCACACCAGCTCCATCCTGCCCCCCCGCCACTCCATTCTGCCCCCCCCACACACCAGCTCCATCCTGCCCCCCCACCGGCTCCATCCTGCCCCCACGCCGCCTCCATCCTGCCCCCCCGCCATCACCATCCTGCCCCCCCGCTGCCTCCATCCTGCCCCCACCAGCTCCATCCTGCCCCCCCCACACTCACCAGCTCCATCCTGCCCTCCCCACCGCCTCCATCCTGCCCTCCCGCCAGCACCATCCTGCCCCCCCGCCGACTCCATCCTGCCCCCCCCGCCAGCTCCATCCTGCCCCCCCCACACCAGCTCCATCCTGCCCCCCCACTGGCTCCATCCTGCCCCCTCGCCGCCTCCATCCTGCCCCCCCCACCGCCTCCATCCTGCCCCCCCCGCCACCTCCATCCTGCCCCCCCCGCCGCCTCCATCCTGCCCCCCCCCCCTCGGCTGCATCCTGCCCCCCCCGCCGGCTCCATTCTAACCCCCCCGCCGCCTCCATCCTTCCCCCCCACACCAGCTCCATCCTGCCCCCCACATTGCCTTCATCCTTCCCCCTTCCGCCTCCATCCTGCCCCCCCCCCTTGGCTGCATCCTGCCCCCCCGCCACTTCCATCCTGCCCCCCCCCCGCCTCCTCCATCCTGCCCCCCCCCCCCCCCTCGGCTGCATCCTGCCCCCCCACCGCCTCCATCCTGCCCCACCGCCAGCTCCATCCTGCCCCGCTCGCTCCATCCTGCCCCCCCGCCACCATCCTGTCCTGCTCCCTCCATCCTGCCCTGCTCGCTTCATCCTGCCCCCCTGCCACCATCCTGCCCGCCAGCACCATCCTGCCCCCCCCCCCCCGCCGGCTCCATCCTGCCCTCCCGCTACCATCCTGCCCCGCCGCCTCCATCCTGCCCCGCTCGCTCCATCCTGCCACCACTCCACCCCCCGTCACCATCCTGCCCCCTAATCCATCCGCTTTCCCAGGCAACGACGGGTCCTAAACCCCTGTAGGACCTAGAAGACGGAGTGGAGCGTTCCTCACTGGGGATTTTTTTATTTTTTGAAGGGAGGAGCGGGGGGAGCAGAGTATGGCCATATACTATAGTGCTGCTATACATGTGCTATAAAATTCCACCATGTACTATAGTAAAACTCTACATATACTCTAATATACTGTCATATACTATAGTGCTGCTATACATGTACTGTAATGTATCGCCATATACTATAGCGCTGCTATACATGTAATGTAATGTACCACCATATACCATAGCGCTGCTATAATGTACTGTAATGTACCGCCATCTACCATAGCGCTGCTATACACGTACTGTAATGTACCGCCATATACTATAGTGCTGCTATACATGTACTGTAATGTATCGCCATATACTATAGCGCTGCTATACATGTAATGTAATGTACCACCATATACCATAGCGCTGCTATACATGTACTGTAATGTACCGCCATATACCATAGCGCTGCTATACATGTGCTATAAAATACCCCCATATACTATAGTCCACCTGTACATATACTGTAATATATTGCCATATACTATAGTGCTGCTATACATCTGCTATACTGTACCGCCATATACCATAGTACTGCTATATCTAATATATAAAACCTCACTTCTGTCATTTTAGCCAGCACTTCCGTCACTTTGTCATCGCCAAAGTGACGTCACCACAGCGCTACACCTGTCCACAGTGGACCAACATGCCGGCCCTAAGCGAAGTGGGACTCAGGCAGCCTCGCCACGCTTACGGCCGCCTATACACTGCCTAATCAAAGACAAAAAAAGGGGGAGGGACTAGAGGCGCAATAGTGCCCTTATTACTAGACACTAGGATGTAAAGTGGTGAAAAGGCAATTCACTCACCTATTCCAGTTGTGTGACCCACAACTGGTTTTGAAGGCTCATAGATCAGTATCCTGATGGCTGCTGCAGGACTCCCACTGGCTCCACGCACGTGGAGATATATCAAACAAGTTAGGGAAAGACGGTGTTATCTGGTCTGCGCTGCCAGGTTCATTCACGTCAAAGAAAACCAATAATCGATGTTTAGATCCAAACCTTCCTTTATTCTCCTCCTACGCGTTTCAGTGCCCGCCTGGCACCTTCATCAGGGATACAACCACCTCATTGAACCGATCTTTATATAGTGACATTCATGTATTGATTAGTGGGTGTTCCTGGCCTTGTGACGTAAAAACCGTCACAAAAATCGGGAGGTAACAGCATTTTGGTGCACTTTTCACAAAAGACACAAGATACACATATAAACACAAATATCGCATAGTGCAAGGGTTCCATAAATCACAATCAATGAAACCATGAAAAAGCTATGTAAAAAACCTTGCAGAAAAGTGTGTAAAATCCGCCCAGTAGAAACACATGCTGCAAAAAATACAAAAAATATATGTGCATGTCTTATACCTTCCCAGGGGATAGAACCCATGATGTTCAGAAATTCCATCCTTGGGAACATACTGTTAATGTCCTGCGCCACCTTAACTTATAGAATGTATTGTGTCCATGTATGGAAGCAATCCATGTAATTCCCCAAATTTTATTCATAAAAACAGTAGGAGAAAAAAGGAAGAATGTTCATAAAAATCCTAAAAACCTATAATTTTATTATAAAATGTGATATAAATATGAGCAAATTTAAAAAATATAGCTATACTCTAAAAAACTAAAAAATATCTTTTAAAAATCTCTTTATCAGTGATTACCACTTATTAGTCAATGTTGGTGAACTGTGGGAACTATATCTCTCCTCAAATGAAGATTAAAAAACTTGACAAGATTAAGACTTAGTTCACCTGCAGAAATAACTTATCAACAACTTCTCCAATGTGTGGTACTGCGCTAATGCAAAGGGGAATATCCCCCAAACCCTCCAAGTTCTATCCCCCCGGGGGCATAACAGAAGAAAATACAACATATAAAAACTTGCTGTTTCCATAGCATATATTAAATCACAAAAGAAAACCATTCTGTTGCTGGATGTTGTAGTACCTATAAATGTCCACAAGATGTCATCAACCCGGAGGCTGTCGCTATGGAGACATAGAGGAGACTGGTCCTCAGCTCTATGTAGTCTAATTGTTCGCCACCAGGGGCGTGCTGCTAAAGAGAATTTATAGCCAAACATTGGTACATACTCAAGAATGATCCGGTACTGAAAAAAGCTATCCCAGAAAAACCTGGCATAACCTTCAGGAGAGCTCCCAACATCAAAGGGAAGCTAGCACCAAGCAGACTTAGACGAATTACATCAGATAAGGATGAAAGAATTCAACAGAGAGGCACAAAGAGATGCGGAAAGAGAAGATGCTTATGCTGTAAAAATATCCAGCAAAGAACATCCTTCACCTCAGCTAGCAATAAAGAATCATTCACTATCAAACACCAGATGGACTGCTCTACGAGATACATTATCTACCTGTTAGAATGTCCATGCGACTTGCAATATGTGGGGAGAACAATTAGACCTCTCCATGAGAGATTGAATAAGCACCGAGCGAATGTGAAGAATGGTTTTAGAGCACACGGTGTTTCTCATCATTTTGATACATATCATAATAGGGACCCAGCGTTGATAAGGATTACTCCTATTGACCATATTGGACCGCATGTTACTAATAGATTTGAGATGTTACAACAAAGAGAAAAATTCTGGATGTACAAACTGAATACATTGGAACCTAGCGGACTCAATCTAGTGTCTGAACTGATTTAGGATAGTCTAAGCTTAAGTATGTCTATTCCATCTTTGTTTGGTCTTGTTAACATAACGCTATAGCCACCAGGATGATTTAAGCACATTCATTCATTCAGATTCACTGATATATGCCCATCTTTAGGCTTCACTGCAGTATTATACTTGACACTCTATAAATCACAGTTACAGTCCACACACATTTAATATTTCATTTATTTTGGTTTCACTACTATATCACACTCAGTATTTAAATATTTAGACACAAGTAGGGATCACATATTCAATTTGTCACTGATCCCCCCTTTTTTTTTAATGGACACAGATCAGTGCTCCACTATGTTCTTAGAAACTCTTTAGCCATATGCTCCATATCTCTTCTGTAGCTAAAGTTCTAAACATATTCACATTTAATAGATACAAATCGGCGCTTCACTAAGCACATGTAAACTCTTTAGCAGCACGCCCCTGGTGGCAAACAATTAGACTACATAGAGCTGAGGACCAGTCTCCTCTATGTCTCCATAGCGACAGCCTCCGGGTTGATGACATCTTGTGGACATTTATAGGTACTACAACGTCCAGCAACAGAATGGTTTTCTTTTGTGATTTAATATATGCTATGGAAACAGCAAGTTTTTATATGTTGTATTTTCTTCTGTTATGCCCCGGGGGGATAGAACTTGGAAAGTTTGGGGGGATATTCCCCTTTGCATTAGCGCAGTACAACACACTGGAGAAGTGGTTGATAAGTTATTTCTGCAGGTGAACTATGTCTTAATCTTGTAAAGTTTTTTAATCTTCATTTGAGGAGAGATATAGTTCCCACAGTTCACCAACATTGACTAATAAGTGGTAATCACTGATAAAGAGATTTTTAGAAGATATTTTTTAGTTTTTTAGAGTATAGTTATATTTTTTAAATTTGCTCATATTTATATCACATTTTATAATAAAATTATAGGTTTTTAGGATTTTTATGAACATTCTTCCTTTTTTCTCCTACTGTTTTTATGAATAAAATTTGGGGAATTACATGGATTGCTTCCATACATGGACACAATACATTCTATAAGTTAAGGTGGCGCAGGACATTAACAGTATGTTCCCAAGGATGGAATTTCTGAACATCATGGGTTCTATCCCCTGGGAAGGTATAAGACATGCACATATATTTTTTTGTATTTTTTGCAGCATGTGTTTCTACTGGGCGGATTTTACACACTTTTCCGCAAGGTTTTTTACATAGCTTTTTCATGGTTTCATTGATTGTGATTTATGAAACCCTTGCACTATGAGATATTTGTGTTTATATGTGTATCTTGTGTCTTTTGTGAAAAGTGCGCCAAAATGCTGTTACCTCCCGATTTTTGTGACGGTTTTTACGTCACAAGGCCAGGAACACCCACTAATCAATACATGAATGTCACTATATAAAGATCGGTTTAATGAGGTGGTTGTATCCCTGATGAAGGTGCCAGGCGGGCACTGAAACGCGTAGGAGGAGAATAAAGGAAAGTTTGGATCTAAACATCGATTATTGGTTTTCTTTGACGTGAATGAACCTGGCAGCGCGGACCGGATAACACCGTCTTTCCCTAACTTGTTTTATACACTGCCTAAAACACACATCATGGATGGGAGACGACCGCCGTGATGTGTGCAGCCTAGAGGAGCAGAGGTGTGCCGAACACTCATGTCGCCGCTCCAGCCTCCTCTCTCCTCACCCTCCAGCCGCATCTCTCCTCACTCCTCCTGCCTCACCTCTCCTCACCCCTCCAGCCCCACCTCTCCTCACCCCTCCAGCCTCCCGCCACATTATACTCTGCTATCTACAGAGCCGCCTGTATACTCTGCTACCCACAGAGCTGCCTGTATAATCTGCTACCCTCAGAGCCCCCTGTATACTCTGCTACCCACTGACCCGCCTCTATACACACAATTCATTTCACCGCGCTCCCGATGCAATTGCATCGGGCCCCTGACCACTGCACTCTGCCCCTGACCACTGCACTCTGCCCTGACCACTGCACTCTGCCCTAAAGCAGACTATTAGCCACTGAGCCTCCATATACTCTGCTAACCACTCAGCCGCTGTATACCCTAATAACCATAGGCTAGAATACCCGATTCTTTAGAATCGGGCCGCCATCTAGTGATTTTATAATTTTCAAATAATAAAGAGAATTTCAAGAAGACAAGCACCGGTGTTTTCTATTTCACATTGTTCCTGGGCAGTTGCCAAAGCTGCTACACCAGGTGCAGGAATCCAGGAGGTTAATGGGCGGTGGAGCGGCCTTCCCCTTCCCCCTTTCTATTTGAATGAATATAGCAACCAATCACAGCTCACCTTCTTTTATCCATTAATTTTTTATGGAAAACTTCAGATGTAATAAAGATACAAACAATTCAAAAGTAATGCAATTTTAACAAGTGGTAGGACACAAGAGGAGCACACATATGGAAATATCAGATGGATTGCAGCGTTTCCCTGTCCGCTCTGCTAAAGAGGCCACTATTCTGCTTGATGTGTGGCTGGTTGCCACGATCAACATCGGGTAACCAGGGACAGCGCTGAGCGGCAGCTGCGCTGTAGAGCGCATATGCGCTGATGAAAAATTGACTACATTTTTAGCGGATGTCAGTGACATCCGCTAAAAACTGTAGTCTGACCCCAGCCATATACTGACATTCTGTAACTTATGTATTTGGGAGAAGAAATAGATAAAAGATCTTCCTTTGCAAGTGCAGCGATCTGTAGATTGGATTGCTGTTAAGGTAAAAAAAAAAAGCATTAAATCTTTTTCCTTACCCAGAGACCGCCCATGTCAGTCTATCGATGTAAACTGCAGCCCTCATTACTATAGGAAAGTGTTAGTTAATAAAAAAATTTTCTCAAGCATTAAATTGCAGTTTTAGCTCAGAGAAAGGCTAGGGTCACATTTGCGATGTGCCCCTAGCCTGCCGGATTCCGGTATTATCTTAGAACTTTTTCCAGCGCCGCATAGCGTTTCCGCTATGCGGTGCTGGAAACCGCTGCCCTTAGTTACCCGCTGTTTACCTGCACGACCTGTCACACAGGCAGCGGCTCGGAGGGCGTTTTACAGCGCCGCACAGGAAATCGTGTCTGCAACGGTTTCCTGTGCGGCGCTGTAAAACGCCCTCCGAGCCGCTGCCTGTGTGACAGGTCGTGCAGGTAAACAGCGGGTAACTAAGGGCAGCGGTTTCCAGCACCGCATAGCGGAAACGCTATGCGGCGCTGGAAAAAGTTCTAAGATAATACCGGAATCCGGCAGGCTAGGGGCACATCGCAAATGTGACCCTGGCCAAAGATGGATAGGAATGTGCTAGCAAGGTGCAGGGACAGGTAGTAGTAGGTTAGGGGATAAAAACAATAAAAATATAGAGTCCCTATGGGTGGAGATAAAGGGAGGGGGAAAATGTAATAAACTACTGATAAAGGTTTATTATAAGTCTACAAAAATAATGGAAGTGGCAGAGAATATTCTTATTAAGTAAATGGAGGAACAGCAACTCAAGAAAAAGTCATTATTATGGAGACATCCCCTCCTACCGCAACTACCCTGAAATTCATTGGGGATCAGAAACCTGAAGTTCCAGCAAAGGTAATAGGTTTTTGACAACAATGAGATAATTACCTTTCACAACTGGTTCAGGACCCAACAAGAAGGGGGGCACTGATAGACCTAATATTAATCAACAGGCCAGACCGCATATCAAATATATGGGTTGGAGGTCAGTTGGGTAATAGTGATCACAAAATAATAGGTTTTCATGTATCCTTTACTAAGATGTGTAGTAGAGGGGCTACAAGGAAGGACATTAAACTTCAGGAATGCAAATTTCCAATGATTGAGAGATGATCTTAGTGCAATAAATTGGGACGATGTCCTGAGACATAAAAGTACACAACACAAATGGGAGACGTTTATTAGCATCCTGAATAGGACCTGTGCACAATATATACCCTATGGGAATTAGCATGCTAGAAATAGGAGGAAAACCACTATGGCTAAATAGAGCTGTAAGGGGCGCAATAAGTGACAAAAAGAAAGCATTTAGAGAACTAAAGCAAGTAGGTAGTGATTAGGGATGAGCGAGTCTACTCATTAATACTCGTTACTCGCCGAATATTAGGGTACTCGACTACTAATTACTCTCCATTAGGGATGAGCGAGTCCGAAAAGACTCGGAATCGCAAGACCCCAACGAGTCCGAGTCAAGGACTCGGGACTCGTTGCGAGTCCAGCGAGTCCAATGTTAATGAATAGGGACCCGAGTAATAGCGAATAATGACATTTACAACTCGCTGATGTGTCTCTGAAAGTGTGCGAGTCCAAACTCGCTGGTTTTTCTCTTATTTTGAGGCTTGTAGCCGATGATGCGAGGGAAGGGATTCTCCAGCACACACCATGCTTTAAGGAAACAGGAAGCGAGTCGCGCTGACAGGCGCACACACAGAGCGATCCATTCATCAGTGCAATCATGGCAGCAGGACGTGGCACGGTGAACACACTGCGTCTTATTGCACTTGTGGAGGCTCGTCCATTTCTATGGCTCCCTACAGATCCTGAGTATGGGGATACGACCCTAATTAATACAGCCTGGAGAGAGATCGCCCAAGAGATGTTCCCTGCGTTCCATCGGAGTGACCATGAGGAACAGAGCAATCTAAGTAAGTTAAATGAGTTCACACGTTATATATTGCATTTACTGTATATATACTCGTGTATAAGCCAACCCGTGTATAAGCCGACCCCCCTATTTTTGCCCCGAAAAACTATGAAAACATATTCACCGCCATCCTGTTATACAGCGGCTATCACTGGTAGACAGCCCCCCAGCAGAGTATACACCTCCCCCTGCAGAGTATACAGGCCCCCAGCTGGGTATACATGCCCCCATATTGTGGTATACAGGCAGGGGCGGACTGGCCCAGGTGCCACGGGTCATGCGGCTGCAGGAGCATGAATAATCCGCATGTCCCTGAAGCAGCAGGCGGAAACGGAAGCTCCTGGCCGCGCAATGACGTCATCAGCACGCGGCTGCGTCCGGGAGTGAGCGTCTGTGAGTGGCGTGCGGCTGCGACTGTTAGCGAGCGGCTGTGAGGAGCGCGAGGCTGCGGCTGGGAGCGAGCCATAGGATAATGCGGGAGCTGCGGTGACTGTGAGGCGGCCGCCAGTCATCACCCACCCCCCGTCCTCACCTGTGTCGGGCCAGTGAGGGAGGGTTGCGACCCAAACTGTAGGGTGCCAGTCAGTCCCTGTATACAGGGCCCTCAGTGTGTGTACAGGCCCCCCCAGCAGTGGGTATACAGGGCCCCCAGCAGTGGGTAGACAGTGGCCCAGTGGGTTTACAGGGCCCCCAGCAGTGGGAATACAGGGCCCCCATAGCAGGGTATACAGGACCCTGAATGTGTTATCATGCTCCACCGCATAGTTGCCTATATTTGGATGGGGTCACAACAGTACAATGAGTTTAATGTCTGATCCTCCTGGCTCTTTCGGCCAAGGGGTTGGGTGTATATAAATACCACTAATGACCAGAGTCTGGTGCCCGCACTATTACATTCTCTATGCGTTGACATGTGTCCTGCCTCATTTGTGATTGTGGCCACGTGAGCTCAATGTCCGTAATGCTGTTGATGATGTTCCACACTGTCGTGTCACTGTGCCTTGTATACACATTACACACACAAAATGAATAAAATGTTATTGTTGATTTGTACACATACTTTTGTTGTTTCAAATATTACACATCTCTAAAGCCGGTTTCAAATCATTTCACAGTTGACCATCTTAAAAAACGGTGGAGGAGCTGCCGGGACCAGCATAAGAAGCAGTACCGGCAGTACTCAGAGAGACAACCGGGAGCCGCTCCATTGCTCAACCACTACCACTTTTATGACCGGCTGTCCTTCCTTCACCCGGTGGCCCGTATGCCAAGGTATGTGTCTGCAGCACTGTTGTGTACATTTAGTATTATTTATTAATATATACATTAGGTTCCATTTCGGCTCTGTGGGTAGCAGAGTATACACGTGGCTCTGTGGGTAGCAGAGTATACAGGCGGGTCTGTGGGTAGCAGAGTATAAAGACGGCTCTGTGGGTAGCAGAGTATACAGGCGGGTCTGTGGGTAGCAGAGTATACAGGCGGGTCTGTGGGTAGCAGAGTATAAAGACGGCTCTGTGGGTAGCAGAGTATACAGGCGGGTCTGTGGGTAGCAGAGTATACAGGCGGGTCTGAGGTAGCAGAGTATAAAGACGGCTCTGTGGGTAGCAGAGTATACAGGCGGGTCTGTGGGTAGCAGAGTATACAGGCGGGTCTGTGGGTAGCAGAGTATACAGGCGGGTCTGTGGGTAGCAGAGTATACAGGCGGGTCTGAGGTAGCAGAGTATACAGGCGGGTCTGAGGTAGCAGAGTATACAGGCGTCTCTGTGGGTAGCAGAGTATACAGGCGGGTCTGAGGTAGCAGAGTATACAGGCGGGTCTGTGGGTAGCAGAGTATACAGGCGGGTCTGAGGTAGCAGAGTATACAGGCGGGTCTGAGGTAGCAGAGTATACAGGCGGGTCTGAGGTAGCAGAGTATACAGGCGGGTCTGTGGGTAGCAAAGTATACAGGCGGGTCTGAGGTAGCAGAGTATAAAGACGGCTCTGTGGGTAGCAGAGTATACAGGCGGGTCTGTGGGTAGCAGAGTATACAGGCGGGTCTGAGGTAGCAGAGTATACAGGCGTCTCTGTGGGTAGCAGAGTATACAGGCGGGTCTGAGGTAGCAGAGTATAAAGACGGCTCTGTGGGTAGCAGAGTATACAGGCGGGTCTGTGGGTAGCAGAGTATACAGGCGGGTCTGAGGTAGCAGAGTATAAAGACGGCTCTGTGGGTAGCAGAGTATACAGGCGGGTCTGTGGGTAGCAGAGTATACAGGCGGGTCTGTGGGTAGCAGAGTATACAGGCGGGTCTGAGGTAGCAGAGTATACAGGCGGGTCTGAGGTAGCAGAGTATACAGGCGGGTCTGAGGTAGCAGAGTATACAGGCGGGTCTGTGGGTAGCAGAGTATACAGGCGGGTCTGTGGGTAGCAGAGTATACAGGCGGGTCTGTGGGTAGCAGAGTATACAGGCGGGTCTGTGGGTAGCAGAGTATACAGGCGGGTCTGAGGTAGCAGAGTATACAGGCGGGTCTGAGGTAGCAGAGTATAAAGACGGCTCTGTGGGTAGCAGAGTATATAGGTGATGCGAATAGGGTTAATAGATGGTGCTACATTGTTGGGGCGTGCTAGAGGGAGCAGAGATCCGATTACTGCCATAATTTCTGACCTTATTAAAGATAGCGGCCGCAGCTAAATGACATCATGGCAAAGGTAAACATGGGGTGTGGTTAGCTGCAGGAGGTTAGTGAGAGGTGTGGGTTGTTTGGCAGAGGGCGTGGTGTGGGCGTGGTGAGCGCTGCTCCAGCGTCAGATACGCTGCGAGCGCGGAACCGCGGCACATCTCCAGGAGCAGAGGACGTGTCCGGTACGTCCGTAGCCCCCGGCCTCCCCGTTGTCCGCACACACAGCCCCGCTGTGACCTCTGCAGTGTCACAGGCCCCGGCGGGCGTCTGTCATCTCCTCCTGACACTGACCTCCTCCTGATTTGATTGTCTGTGTTGTCCCCCCCCGCTGTCAGCATCAGTGATCTGCTAAGACCTGTGGGTGCACAGACGGGGGAAGTACAAATGCCAGCATGCCGGGGCGGATTGGGCGCTGTGAGGGGCGCAGGTCTTGCTGTGAGCGGAGGGCGCGAGGCCGCTCGAGAAAACGCTATAGCGGCTGTGTGAGTTAAGCGTCTGCGGCTCGCGAAGGCGCATACGCGTCTCCGCTCGCAGTGACGCTAAGGAGTTTGTGATTAGGCTACAGTGCCGGAATTTCAAACTCCCGATTATATAAATAGATTATATATATATATATTGTATACCTTTCAACCCCTTCCCTGCTTTATATAGATGATATAAGCTAAAAGTTTTGTGAATTAAGTATGTCAAGTAAAAAGTGAAGTCAGGGGGACTTTTTTTTTTCATGTGAACCATTGGTGTTATTGATCGTCTAGATTAGATGGGATGGGGGGGGGTGGGTGTTAATCAGGGGGTGAAAAATTATGTATTAGTATGGAATTAGCAAAGAAAGTCACGTATTCCTTTATGTTATGTACAGTTGGTTATTCTTTCATAATAATAACAAATATCTGATTAATAATACACAGATACACAGAGTCTAAAAAGCGTGCAACTTAATGTTTGACCTATGTTTTTGTTTCCAAATGCAATGCATTCACCAAATTTTTTTTTACTTTACCCACAGAGAAGCTTACTACAGAGGGCGGCGTGCTGTGAACCCTCCACTGCCAAACAGAAGGCGGCGTGGAGAACACCCACCACCACCACCACGGCCGGCGCCACCACCACCATCGCCGTCGCCGCCGCCACCACCACCACCACCAGCATCGCCGCCAGCAGCGCCAGGGCCAGCACCACCACCGCCGCCACCAGCGGCCGGGCCAGCACCACCACCGCCGCCACCAGCGGCAGGCCCATCAACACCACCACCGCCGTCCCCGCCACCACCACCACCACCGCCACCAGCGGCAGGGTCCGCACCACCACCGCCCCCACCAGCGGCAGGGCCAGCACCACCACCGCCACCACCAGCGGCAGGGCCAGCACCACCACCGCCACCACCAGCGGCAGGGCCAGCACCACCACCGACGCCACCAGCGGCAGGCCCAGCTTATGGTACCATCCCGGGGTCTGCACAATTAAGTGTGCAACAGAGTAATGCTGACTTTGCCCGCAGTATTATACCATTCATGGATAATATTCCATTTGACAGGCTACTGCGGGCAAGGTCAGCATTACAGATAGTGCTGGAAGCCTGTCAGCCAGGAAACGACCCCGGTGATGTGTTCCAATATTTGGATGGGTGGAAAATAAACTGTAACAGGCTGGGCAGGCCCACAACACGGGACAGCCAAGTCCCACCCCACAGGGCTTTGCCTCACTGCCAGTGGCCAGCTAACAGGGACCTACCACCGTTCCCTACACCTGTTCAGATGATCCACCCTGAAGGGTTCGGCCAGGCCATCCGTGGGGCCCTTGACCTTTTGCAGGACGGACAGCCCACCTACCAGGACCTGTAGGGCTCCATTTGTTGGGTAATACCTAAATTGTAAAAAGTATTATTTTTGGGAATGTCCAAACAGTTCTGCCATTTTTTTTTTAAACACAGTTTTAAAAACCAGCTTTGTGTCTGTTTTTTTTCAAGGAATGAATGTGGAGTTTTTTTTTTGGTTGGGCTTCAAGTCATCATAATTATTATAATTATTTATTTATATAGCGGCCATAGGTTCCATGGCGCTTTACATGAGGAAAAGGTAGAGAAGGACAAGTACAATAAACATAGACAATAAGGTCATACAGGTACAATAGTAGAGGACCCTGTACGCGTGGGCTCACATTCTACGAGGGGTGGGTGGGGATACAATAGGGTGGGGAAGGTGTCGGTCGTGGGGCGTGTAGCGGGGTCTCATGGCAGGTTGTAGGCCTGTCGGAAGAGGTGAGTCTTTATAAGTATCTTTAAGGTTCAGAGGGTAGGCGACTGACTGATGAGGTGGGGCAGGGAGTTCCATAGCATGGCGGATGACCGGGAGAAATCCTGTATGCGGTTGTGGGAAGAGGAGATGAGGGTGGACTGTAGGACAAGTTCTTGGGATGAACGCAGGTTGCGTGAGGGATGGTATCGGGAGATCATGTCGGAGATGTATGGTGGGGATAGGTTGTGTAAGGCTTTGAATGTCATGGTCAGTGTTTTAAAGTGAGCTCTCTGTGGGCCGGAGGGGCCAGTGAACGGCTTGGCAGAGGGGGTAGGCAGGGGAGTAGCGTGAGGACAGATGGATTAGCCGGGCAGCAGAGTTTAGTATAGATTGGAGAGTTGCAAGAGAGTTGGCAGGGAGACCTATGCGAAGGAGGTTGCAGTAGTCAAGGCGGGAGATGATGAGGGCATTTATGAGTGTTTCAGCAGTGTCAGGATTGAGGAACGACCGAATTGGTGAAATATTTTTGAGTTGGAGTCACAGGGACTTGGTTAGGGACTACAGGTGGGGCTTGAAGGAGAGGGAGGAGTCAAGGATTACCCCGAGACAGTTGGCGTGGGGGACAGGGGAGAGAGCATCATTAGCAAGTACTTTACGGCCCGCATGGCGCATGAAGTCACCTTGGTTACTAAGTGTCAAATCATGACTCCACATACAACTGTTGCTGACAAACAGTGCCTGTGTTTGGGGGGTTACTTTATGCCTCGCTATGGCAACAAGACTATGAACACACATGTGAGAGGCTGGGACGTCTACATGCTACACATCGCGTCTACGCGTTTTGTATGGAGCGTACAGTGGGACCCTTCAACAGGCTCCAGCAGGATGATAGTCCAAGCAACGCCCACGATGCAGGCATAGGATTGGTGCCTGGAAAAATTAGCCCAAGTGGCTGTTTCCCATTTTTGGTATAAATGTAGGCCTAAGGGCCATAAAAAGCTTGTTAGCCAGGGTGTCTCCCAAACCATGATAAGCTTGTTAGCCTGTGTGGCTCAAAAAATTAGCCCAAGGGGCTGTTTACCATTTTTGGTATAAATGTAGGTGTAAGGGCCATACAAAGCTTGTTAGCCAGGGTGTCTCCCAAACCATGATAAGCTTGTTAGCCTGTGTGGCTCAAAAAATTAGCCCAAGGGGCTGTTTGGCATTTTGAGTGTAAATGCAGGCCTAAGGGCCATGATAAGCCTCTTAGGCTGGGTGTCTCCAAAAATTAGCCGAAGGGGCTGTTTTGCATTTTGGTTATAAATGCAGGCCTAAGGGCCATGATCAGCTTGTTAGCCAGGGTGGCTCAAAAAATTAGCCCAAGGGGCTGTTTGGCAATTTGGGTATAAGTGCAGGCCTAAGGGCCATGATAAGCCTCTTAGGCTGGGTGTTTCCAAAAATTAGCCCAAGGGGCTGTTTGGCATTTTGAGTGTAAATGCAGGCCTAAGGGCCATGATAAGCCTCTTAGGCTGGGTGTCTCCAAAAATTAGCCCAAGGGGCTGTTTTGCATTTTGCTTATAAATGCAGGCCTAAGGGCCATGATCAGCTTGTTAGCCAGGGTGGCTCAAAAAATTAGCCCAAGGGGCTGTTTTGCATTTTGGTTAAAAATGCAGGCCTAAGGGCCATGATCAGCTTGTTAGCCAGGGTGGCTCAAAAAATTAACCCAAGGGGCTTTTAAATGTTTGCTAACAGAAAATAAAGGTTGATTCCTTGTGAAAAGGTGTTGTGATGGTTAATGAAACCGAAGTTAAGGTGTAGTGTTGGTTTAAGATGAAGCAGCCTCATTACCAGGTTGCAGGAACATGGTTACGCAAATCGTTACTGGTCTTGTACATACTGCTTGTACCAAAAAGACACAATATAATACAATGATTAATTATATCATATTGATGTTGAACGTGGCACTTCAGCTCTGAGTACTGTCGTCTTCAGGGCTCGAGAAGTCTTGTGAAATCCAGTTCCTATTAAACTTAATTAGAGTAAGCCTGTCTGCATTCTCTGGAGTAAGACGTGTCCTGGTATCAGTTATGATACCCCCAGCGGCACTGAAAACCCGCTCTGATGTCACACTAGCTGCAGGGCATGCCAGCACCTCCAAGGCATACAACGAGAGCTCTGTCCAAGTGTGGAGCTTGGAGACCCAGTAATTAAACGGGACTGCGGCATCAGTCAGGAAGCAGGTACTGTCACTTAAGTATTCTTGTACCATGTTGGTAAGTTTCTGTCTCCGAGAGATGGTTACTGGAGCAACATGGCGCTGCAGGTTCGATGGCTTATTGAACATAGCCCACTTTGCGGACATCTTTCCAGCATCTCTTCTGGACAGCGTGGATGATTGTGCCCCGACCAAAGGCTGCTGTTCCACAGAGTTGCTAACTATGGGCAGAGTGTTGTCTGACGGTGATATTCGAAGCATATTATCCACAAGAACCCTCTTGAAATAGTCAATTGTCAAGCCATGTGGTGACTGAAACAGCAGCGAGGTGAATTTATCTTTATAACGTGGGTCCAGAAAGGTGGCCAACCAGTAGAGGTCGTTGTGCAATATGTTAATCACTCGTGGGTCTTCTAGCAGACAAGTCAACATGAAGTCAGCCATGTGTCCTAAGCTGCATAGAGTCATGTCTTCAGTGTCCTCAGAACGATGTTCAATACCCATTGTATCCGCAAAGTCTGTCTCCGCCTCCTCCTCTCCAGGCCACCCATGGTGGACAGACACAAAGCTGGGGTTGTGAGTACCATCTGGGTTGACATCGGCACCAACAAAAAATAAATCCTCTTCATCGTCTTGCTCCTGTTCCTCCTCAGGAGCCATAGTTGCCTGGTCATACTGGCTTTGCTGGCTAGGTACTGCGCTGTTTAAATCTGGCTCCATAGCCATCTGCTGGGCTCTCAATGCTTCATTTTTCTGATTAATGAGGGATTCTTTCAGCAGACACAGCATGGGTATAGTGACACTGATGATGGACTGATCACCGCTCACCAGTTTTGTGCAGTAGTCAAAATTATCAAGAACCTCAGATGTGTCAGCGATCCACACCCACTCCATTGTACTAATATGTCGTGGCTGACTGCCGGTCTGACGGGCATGTTGCAACTGATACTCGGATATTGCCCTCTGCTGCTCATTGATCCTCGATAAGATATGGAATGTAGAGTTCCATCGTGTCGGCATGTCACAAATGAGTCTGTGGTTGGGCAAATTCAATTGCTTTTGAAGCAATGAAAGTTTTCCAACCGCTGTTGACGAATGACGAAAATGTGCACAAACTCGACGCACCTTCTCCAGTAGGTCACATAGCTCTGGGTATGTACGCAGGAATTTCTGCACTACTAGATTCAGCACATGAGCCATGCAAGGCACGTGCACAAGGTTTCCGAGCTTTAGTGCAGCCACTAGGTTACGACCATTGTCGCTCACCACGAGACCGGTCTGGAGTTGTAGTGGGGATAGCCACTCATCTGTCTGTTCCTTCAGACCTTTCAACAGCTCTACTGCAGTGTGCGGTGTGTGACCTAAACAGATCAGCTTCAGCAGAGCCTGTTGGCGTCTTGCTGAAGCACTGCAGCAAACCTCCCAACTTGGCCGTGATGTTGAGGGCAATTGAGGATTGGTCGAGGAAGCGGAAGATGGGGTAGTGGACATATAGGATGATGCAGAGACCCTGAATGAGGTTGTGCCAGCTATCCATGGCATGGGTAGGATGTTTGATGTTACACTAACATCGTTTGGCACACTCTCCACAACGTTGATCCAATGCGCGGTGAGCGAGATGTACCGGCCCTGTCCTGAACTGCTTGTCCACGTGTCCGTAGTAAGGTGTACTTTCCCGGTTACAGCGTTGGTGAGGGCACGCTTGAGGTTGTTAATGACATGCTCATGTAACGCGGGGACGGCACAACGTGAAAAGTAGTGGTGGCTTGGAACCGAGTAGCGTGGTGCTGCCACAGCCAAAAGCTCACGGAAAGAGTCTGTACCCACAAGCCTAAACGGCAACATCTCGACTGCTAACAACTTAGCTATCTGGGCATTTATTTTTTTGGCTAATGGGTGGGAAAAGTGGTATTTCTGCTTCCTTTCGTACAGCTGTGTCACTGATAACTGTAAGGATGTTGCTGACCGAGAACTGTCTGCACTCGTGTTCAGTCTCTCTGCAACCGCTGCTTGTGATGAGTACATATGAGCTGGACCAGCTTCAGCAACACTTGATTGTGACGGACGTATCTGAGTTGCCGTCGCAGTCTTTGGGTCAGATGACACTGTTGTGGAAGGCTGCACTTTTGACCACTGAATAGGGTGCTGACCAGCCATGTGCTTCCGCATACTGCTGGTGCTCTGGTTTCCTTTCCCGTGGCCTCTACTTAGCCTTGCATGGCAGATGGTACAGATGACCACATTTTCTTGAGAAGGCCCATCTTTAAAAAATTTCCACACAGTGGCTGACCGACCTCTAGGCTTGACTGTACTCCCTGAGGGATTACTGAGGCCCACATTTGAGACATTTTGTCCAACAGTTGACAAATTTTGAGCCACAGTGGACACATTTTGGGCAACAGTGGTGACTCTTTCAGTTCTGGTGGGAGGAGTCGGCCTTGGTGCCTTTGTTGGTGGGACATACACACTGTCTTCCTCCGTGCTGCTCTGCTGGCTCTGCATCGCAACATTCCACGTGGGATCAGTTGTCTCATCATCAACCCCTTCCTCTTCTAAATCTTCCCGATAACAAGATAGATTTTGCTCCCCAGATGACAAGTGTGTCACTGTCTCATCATCATCATCCTCCAACTCCTGAGACGGTCTAAGACTTTGCTGAAAGACACGTTCATGTGGCCGGGGTGTCTCTAAAACTTGTCCATGATTGGACAATTCTTCATCAAGTATCTCATCTACTACGGAGTCTGGCAAACCGGATTCATGTAAAGGATTATATGTACCAAATAAGTCATCTGAGTGACCCATGTGTGTGTCAACATTTTCATGGGGCTGCTGTTGGTCTGAGGAACTGTGAAGAGGTTGTGGATTAGATGACCCAGCATGGTATGTACCAACAGTAGACACAGTGCTCAAGGAACCTTGAGTGCTGCAAGAACCTGTTGTTGAGGTCTTGTCTGCCAGCCAAGACGTTAGATGCTGTTCGTCTTCCGGCCTCAATACTCGTTTACTTTCCTGACGGGGAAAGTTAGACAGGAGGAACGATCGATCAATCCTCGTCTGTCTGCCCGAACTGGTGGATAGTTGGCCACGACTACCAATGCCTGTACCTCGTCCCTGTCCCTTAGCAAGACTTTTTTTGGGATTTGGTTTTTTGTGTGACATTTTATAATTTATGGTGGCTTTCTGGGGGCTTGTAAAACAAGTAGCAGGTACTATTTCCAGAAAGGTACACACTAGAGGCTAAGATATTTTAAGAGAGATGGAATGTACCGTGCGAGCTGCAGGCAGGACACCGTACAGCAACGCACTGGCACAGGGAAAAATTGTTTAGTACGCAGAACCAGGCACTGTTAGGCTGCGGTGCTGGCTGCGTGCAAGTTTACAAGTACCGTGCGAGCTGCAGGCAGGACACCGTACAGCAACGCACTGGCACAGGGAAAAATTGTTTAGTACGCAGAACCAGGCACTGTTAGGCTGCGGTGCTGGCTGCGTGCAAGTTTACAAGTACCGTGCGAGCTGCAGGCAGGACACCGTACAGCAACGCACTGGCACAGGGAAAAATTGTTTAGTACGCAGAACCAGGCACTGTTAGGCTGCGGTGCTGGCTGCGTGCAATGTTACAAGTACCGTGCGAGCTGCAGGCAGGACACCGTACAGCAACGCACTGGCACAGGGAAAAATTGTTTAGTACGCAGAACCAGACACTGTTAGGCTGCGGTGCTGGCTGCGTGCAAGTTTACAAGTACCGTGCGAGCTGCAGGCAGGACACCGTACAGCAACGCACTGGCACAGGGAAAAATTGTTTAGTACGCAGAACCAGGCACTGTTAGGCTGCGGTGCTGGCTGCGTGCAATGTTACAAGTACCGTGCGAGCTGCAGGCAGGACACCGTACAGCAACGCACTGGCACAGGGAAAAATTGTTTAGTACGCAGAACCAGACACTGTTAGGCTGCGGTGCTGGCTGCGTGCAAGTTTACAAGTACCGTGCGAGCTGCAGGCAGGACACCGTACAGCAACGCACTGGCACAGGGAAAAATTGTTTAGTACGCAGAACCAGACACTGTTAGGCTGCGGTGCTGGCTGCGTGCAAGTTTACAAGTACCGTGCGAGCTGCAGGCAGGACACCGTACAGCAACGCACTGGCACAGGGAAAAATTGTTTAGTACGCAGAACCAGGCACTGTTAGGCTGCGGTGCTGGCTGCGTGCAATGTTACAAGTACCGTGCGAGCTGCAGGCAGGACACCGTACACCAACGCACTGGCACAGGGAAAAATTGTTTAGTACGCAGAACCAGGCACTGTTAGGCTGCGGTGCTGGCTGCGTGCAATGTTACAAGTACCGTGCGAGCTGCAGGCAGGACACCGTACAGCAACGCACTGGCACAGGGAAAAATTGTTTAGTACGCAGAACCAGGCACTGTTAGGCTGCGGTGCTGGCTGCGTGCAATGTTACAAGTACCGTGCGAGCTGCAGGCAGGACACCGTACAGCAACGCACTGGCACAGGGAAAAATTGTTTAGTACGCAGAACCAGACACTGTTAGGCTGCGGTGCTGGCTGCGTGCAAGTTTACAAGTACCGTGCGAGCTGCAGGCAGGACACCGTACAGCAACGCACTGGCACAGGGAAAAATTGTTTAGTACGCAGAACCAGGCACTGTTAGGCTGCGGTGCTGGCTGCGTGCAATGTTACAAGTACCGTGCGAGCTGCAGGCAGGACACCGTACACCAACGCACTGGCACAGGGAAAAATTGTTTAGTACGCAGAACCAGGCACTGTTAGGCTGCGGTGCTGGCTGCGTGCAAGTTTACAAGTACCGTGCGAGCTGCAGGCAGGACACCGTACAGCAACGCACTGGCACAGGGAAAAATTGTTTAGTACGCAGAACCAGGCACTGTTAGGCTGCGGTGCTGGCTGCGTGCAAGTTTACAAGTACCGTGCGAGCTGCAGGCAGGACACCGTACAGCAACGCACTGGCACAGGGAAAAATTGTTTAGTACGCAGAACCAGGCACTGTTAGGCTGCGGTGCTGGCTGCGTGCAATGTTACAAGTACCGTGCGAGCTGCAGGCAGGACACCGTACAGCAACGCACTGGCACAGGGAAAAATTGTTTAGTACGCAGAACCAGACACTGTTAGGCTGCGGTGCTGGCTGCGTGCAAGTTTACAAGTACCGTGCGAGCTGCAGGCAGGACACCGTACAGCAACGCACTGGCACAGGGAAAAATTGTTTAGTACGCAGAACCAGGCACTGTTAGGCTGCGGTGCTGGCTGCGTGCAATGTTACAAGTACCGTGCGAGCTGCAGGCAGGACACCGTACAGCAACGCACTGGCACAGGGAAAAATTGTTTAGTACGCAGAACCAGACACTGTTAGGCTGCGGTGCTGGCTGCGTGCAAGTTTACAAGTACCGTGCGAGCTGCAGGCAGGACACCGTACAGCAACGCACTGGCACAGGGAAAAATTGTTTAGTACGCAGAACCAGACACTGTTAGGCTGCGGTGCTGGCTGCGTGCAAGTTTACAAGTACCGTGCGAGCTGCAGGCAGGACACCGTACAGCAACGCACTGGCACAGGGAAAAATTGTTTAGTACGCAGAACCAGGCACTGTTAGGCTGCGGTGCTGGCTGCGTGCAATGTTACAAGTACCGTGCGAGCTGCAGGCAGGACACCGTACAGCAACGCACTGGCACAGGGAAAAATTGTTTAGTACGCAGAACCAGGCACTGTTAGGCTGCGGTGCTGGCTGCGTGCAAGTTTACAAGTACCGTGCGAGCTGCAGGCAGGACACCGTACAGCAACGCACTGGCACAGGGAAAAATTGTTTAGTACGCAGAACCAGGCACTGTTAGGCTGCGGTGCTGGCTGCGTGCAAGTTTACAAGTACCGTGCGAGCTGCAGGCAGGACACCGTACAGCAACGCACTGGCACAGGAAATTTTTTGTGGAAAAATGGCACCAAAATTATCTGGTAGACTAGTGCCAAAAATAAGAAAAAGCTTAGGATTACAGCTCTGCGGAAAGCTGGGTGAACTAAGCTCTGAGGATGGTGCTGGATTCACTGTAAGGCTGCTCCTATCTCCCCTTCCTTACAGTCCTGTACAGCAATCCTCCGTCCTGGTAGTTCTGAAAAGAACTTTTGGGTTATGTGTGAGGAATCTTGACTCCTACACTCCGTCCTGTTAGTTCTGAAAAGAACTTTTGGGTTATATGTGACTCCTACACTGCCTAACTGTCCCTAGATCTGCTCCAAGTCTCCCTGCACTAGGTCAGCTCTTCTCAGGAATGTGCCCAAAATGGCGGGGGCAAGCCTTATATACTGCCTTGCCTGTCATAGATGACATAGGCATCACGATGGACAGCAGCCAATCATAGTCCTGACACAACCAAAGCTGCTATGGCATTACTGACTATGATTGGCTAACATGCTTGTCCTTCTTCACAAGTTTTCTGACCTAACACGCAATGCTGACTAGTAACATAAAAGATTCTGGATTCGCGAGTCCCGAATAGAGAATACAGGACTCGGAATCGCAGACTCGCTAGGATTCGGACTCGTAGACTCGCTCAGACTCGCTGCTGTTTGGGGAGATTCAAGCTATATAGCGATGTGATAGAGCGAGTCTAGCGAGTCTAGCGAGTGAGATAAAATAAACTCTGACAAAACATTGACTTGCATTGGACTCGTTACTGAGCGAGTATTCGCTAAAAGACTCGCCGATTACCGAGTCCAGCGAGTCCCTTAAGAATCGCCGAGTAACGAGTCCTAGCGAGTAGACTCGCTCATCCCTACTCTCCATGTTTCCTAGCAATTACTTGCACAGTAATGAGTCCAATGTAAATCAAGGGAAATGCAATTCCTCTGCTGCTGGACCGTATAAAGAGGTCTGGCAGCAAAGGAAAAACCTGCAATTCCCTAATTCATTGTTTAGAAGCCTGCGGTAAAAAGCCGTAAGTTGTAAATTAAAACCGGATTGTCCCGGATTGACCCGGTCCGGGGCAATCCGGTACCATAGAGTCCCATGTTACGGTGCGCCGGATTGTCCCGGACCGGTTTTGTCTGATCTTTATAACCGGATCAAACCGGATTGCCCCGGTTTGGAGCAATCCGGCGCCATAGACCCTCATGTTAGTTTTCACCGGATTGCACCGGACCGGGTGAATCCAGTTTTGACCGAATTTTAGCATCATACTATAAACCGGATTCTCCCGGATTGCCCCGTTCCGGAGCAATCCGGGATAATCCGGTTTTCATTTAGAGTTTATGGCTTTTTACCGCAGGCTTCTAAACAATGAATTAGGGAATTCCAGGGTTTTCCTCTGCTGCCAGACCTCTTTATAGGGTCCAGCAACAGAGGAATGAATCGCAATATTCGCTTTCCCATTGACTTAAATAGGACTCGCTATACTCATAACGAGTACCGAGTATCGGGACCATTCATTACGAGTCTAGAGAGTCCGAATATTTTAGTACTCGCTCATCCCTAGTAGTGATGAAGCATTAAATAAATACAGAAAATTAAATCAATTCTGTAAAAAGTAGGGATGGGCGAATCTACTCGCTAGGACTCGTTACTCGGCGAGTTTCCCAGCGTTTACTCGCACGAGTCCAATGCAAATCAATGGCAAACGCTGACAAAACTAGGATTGCCATTGTCTTGCATTAGACTCGGCTACTGTGCCAGTGATAGCAGGGAAACTCGCAAAGTAACTGCTGTTACTTTGCGAGCCGAGTCCAGCTGTCTTCTCTGTGCAGGCTACCGCAGCTCCAGGGTCCTAGAGCCCGCCTGCTCACAGAGATGATGTAGCAGTGCTGAGATTGTTCTCAGTCTGCTCATTCCCTGTGCATAGACATCTATATCTATGCACAGGGGATGTAGCAGAGAGGACATCACGTTTTGGACTACGTCGGACAGAAGAGGATTTTTTTAATTAAAGATGGAGTCCCTAATGGCTTTTTTCTTTATTTCAAATAAAAAATTTTCTCTGTATTGTGTTTTTTTTAACCCTTTATTGGAGATTCTTAGTGGCTGGGTCAAACGTGGCCTGACATTAAGAATCTCGGGCTTAATACCAGCTTGTATAACAAAGCTGGTATTAACCCCTTTATTACCCAGCGTGCCACCGCCACCAGGGCCGCTGGAAGAGCGGGGTTCAGCGCCAGAGGATGGCGCTTCAATGAACGCGCCATCTTCTGGGGCGGCTGCAGGCTGCAATTTGCAGCGGGGGGTGCCCAGAAAGCTTGGGCATCCCTGCGCTGCGGATTCCAGCCCCCAGCTGCTTAGCTGTACCTGGCTAGACATAGAAATTGCGCGGAGCCCCACGCGTTTTTTTTTTATTATTTCATGAAATTCATGAAATAATTAAAAAAAAGGGCTCCCCTATATTCTTGTGTCCGGCCAGGTACAAATAGGCACCTGGGGATTGGGGGCAGCCCGTCGCTGCCTGCTGGATCCGGCTGGTTCTAGAAATACGGCGAAGCCCACGTGAAATTTTTTTCTGACAAATCCATAAAACAATGTAAATAAAAGGGACTGCATCTTTATTAACCCTTGGACCATGGGCGAGGGGTTAATAAAGATGCAGTCCCTTTTTTAGGGTTGTTTTATTGGTTTTTCAGAAAAAAAATTACATGGGCTTCGCCGTATTTCTGGAACCAGCCGGATCCAGCAGGCAGCGACGGGCTGCCCCCAACCCCCAGGTGCCTATTTGTACCTGGCCGGACACAAGAATATAGGGGAGCCCTTTTTTTTAATTATTTCATGAATTTCATGAAATAATTAAAAAAAAATGCGTCGGGCTCCGCGCAATTTCTATGTCTAGCCAGGTACAGCTAAGCAACTGGGGGCTGGAATCCGCAGCGCAGGAATGCCCAAGCTTTCTGGGCACCCCCCGCTGCAAATTGCAGCCCACTGCCGCCCCAGAAGATGGTGCGTTCATTGAAGCGTCATCCTCTGGCGCTGAACCCCGCTCTTCCAGCGGCCCTGGTGGCGGTGGCACGCTGGGTAATAAAGAGGTTAGGGCCAGCTTTGTATTATCAGCTGGCCCTAAGCCCGAAATTTATGGCGGTCACGCCAATATTAGACATGACCGCCATGAATTTCTATTAAATTGTTTTAAAAAAAACACAACACAGAGAAAATTTTTTATTAGAAATAAAAAAAAAGCCATTAGGGACTCCATCTTTAATTAAAAAAATCCTCTTCTGTCCGACGCAGTCCAAAACGCGATGTCCTCTCTGCTCATCCCTGTGCATAGATATAGATGTCTATGCACAGGGAATGAGCAGACTGAGAACAATCTCAGCACTGCTACATCAGGCAGCAGGCAGGCTCTAGGACCCTGGAGCTGCGGCAGCCAGCACACAGAGCAGACAGGACTCTTATCTGTGCGAGTTTCCCAGCGATTACTTGCCCAGTAAACGAGTCCAATGCAAATCAATGGCAAAACTAGGATTGCTTCAGGCTGAAGCTTCCGAGACACATCTGTGATTTGTAAATCGCACACTACTCGCTATTACTCGCTTCCCCATTCATTAACATTGGACTCGCTAGACTCGCAATGAGTAGCGAGTCCTGGGCTCGGACTCGCTGGAGTCAAGCGATTCCGAGTAATTTAGGATTCGCCCATCACTAGTAAAAAGCAAATCAAGGCAGCAAAGATTGAGACAGAGAGACTCATTGCCAGAGAAAGTAAAAATAATGCAAAAATATTCTTTAACTACATAAATAGTAAGAAACTAAAAAATGATTGTGTTGGCCCCTTTAAAAATAGTCTGGGTGAAATGGTGGATGAGGATGAGGAAAAAGTCAATATGCTAAATGACTTTTTTTAAAAAGTATGTACACAAGAAGATTCCATGACAGACAACATAATCAGTGATAACAAAAACTCTCCGCTAAATGTCACCTGCTTAAAGAGAATCTGTCAGGTCAAAAATGCTAATGTAACTCCTTTCATTTTCTAATTCCTCCCTCTAAGCTCTCTCTATTGATGCATTTCTTTTATTTCTTTTTTCCATCTGTACTCTTGGCCTAGCACAACTCATAAAGTCCCATGGCTTCCAGTACCAATTGTATGCTGACGACACTCAGATCTACCTCTCTGGCCCAGACGTCACCTCTCTTTTCCAGAATTCCAGAGTGTCTGTCAGCCATATCCTCCTTCTCAGGCCCAGCGTCAGCACCCGACGCACCCGTGCAAGTGCCGGGGCCCGACTGCTTGGAGGGGGCCCACCGGGCCCCTGAGGGCTAGGGTCACACTTGCATTGTGACCCTAGCCTGACGCAAGTATTGTCTGCTGCAGCGCAGAGCGTTTAATGCTATGCGCTGCCGGCAACGGAGCCCATAGAAACCCGATGTTTACATTGACAACCAGTGGTTGCCAAGGTAAACATCGGGTTTCTATGGGCTCCAGCGCATAGCATTAAAAGCTATGTGCTGCAGCTGAAAATACTTGCATCAGGCTAGGGTCACAATGCAAGTGTGACCCTAGCCTCAGGGGCCCCTGAGCACACTGCCCCCACAGCCAGGGCCATATCCAGGGGGCAGCTGGAGGGTCATTTGCAGGGAGGGCGCACTCAGCCTCCTGCAGCTCCGGAGATCTCCCTCTGTGGGAACCGACAGAGCTGCACACTCTGGACTAACAGGACCTGTGATGATGTAAATGTAGGGTGGAGTCAGGGGTCACATGACCAGCTCCTCAGTGTATGCAGGACTCTGAGCATCATGATGGCCAGCATAGCAATTAGGTGAAGTTTATGTGTGGGGTCAGGAGGGATTTACAGTGTGAATGTAGCATAGGCGAGTGTGTACTAGGTGTATGGAACGGAGCCGAGTGGGTACTAGGTGTACGGAGCGGAGCCGTGTGTGTAGAAGGTGTACGGAGCGGAGTCAATGTGTACGAGGTGTACGGAGTGGAGCCGTGTGTGTACAAGGTGTACGGAGCAGAGCCGTGTGTGTACGAGGTGTACGGAGCGGAGCCGAGTGGGTACGAGGTGTACGGAGCGGAGCCCAGTGTGTACGAGGTGTATGGAGTAGAGCCCAGTGTGTACTAGGTGTATGGAGCAGAGCCGTGTGTGTACGAGGTCAGGTGTATGGAGCAGAGCCGCGTGTGTACGAGGTGTACGGAGCAGAGCCGCATGTGTATGAGGTGTACGGAACAGAGCTGCGTGTGTACGAGGTGTACGGAGCAGAGCCGCGTGTGTACGAGGTGTACAGAGCAGAGCCGCATGTGTACGAGGTGTACGGAGCAGAGCTGCGTGTGTACGAGGTGTACTGAGCAGAGCCGCGTGTGTACGAGGTGTACGGAGCAGAGCCGCGTGTGTACGAGGTGTACGGAGCAGAGCCGCGTGTGTACGAGGTGTACGGAGCAGAGCCGCGTGCGTACGAGGTATGTGTACCAGTGGTAGCCCCCTGCGGATTCTGCTCCTATAGTCCCAGCCACCTTTGCCAGCAGCATTCTTCTCCAGAGTCTCTTCTGCCGCTGTCTGCATTCTGCAGCTCAGCATGGAGGAGCACGATGTTGTCATCACTGTGCTGATATGTGCAGATCGACCGGAGGAGACCGAAGCGGTGAGAAGAAAGGTGAGGAGAAAGAGAGATCCAGACGGCCAGACACTCCGCTTGGCTGCGCTGCCACCCATATGGCAGTGTGGCTCCATTGAGCTGCTTGCATTATTTGTGTGCTTCAGGATGCTTGCGTATCTACCAAGCATCCTCAGACGCACAAAAATGCAACATTTTGCATTTGAAGGGAACTTTTAAAAAGCGCAAGGGAATGCAAACTCATTTTAGCCCGCTCCTAACAACGTGTAATATACTCACTGTCAGAAACAGCTCTTGCTGGTTTCGGTAGTCACTGTTCCTGTAAGGCTGCCTTCACATAGGCGTTTTTTAAAAATGTGGCAGTTGCGGTAAAAAACCCCGCATCTGCCGCATTTTCCGCCTAGCAGCTGCACTTGCTGCACATTTGCGGCAAGCGCCATGCATTGTCTATGGGGCTTGCAGTAAGTGTGCAGCAATATATATATTATAGTCCATGATATGTACTAAAGGGGGCCTACTGAGACTTTTTCGCCCGGGGCCCACAGAAACCTGGAGCCGGCCCTGCTCCTTCTCCTCTCGCTTCCTTAAAACTAAATGTAGACAAAACTTGAACTCATCATCTTTCCCCCATCTCGCGCACCTCCTTACCTGATCTATCTATAACAATAAATGACATCACACTTTGCCCTGAAGTCCGCTGCCTCGGAGTAACCCTTGACTCTGCCTTATCGTTCAAACCAGTATTAAGAAGAATAGAATCAAGCTCAAACCACTGTTAGGTGCTCAAGGGTAATGAGTCAAACAGTACAGAAATGTAACCCTGGCACACTTTGCGAAAAATAGAAAAAAAGGCAGTTGCTTTTCAGGTGCTTTTATTTTTCAAGTGTATAGTTTCCAAAACTGACGTTTTGGCTAAGGCACACACCTTCATCCGGAAGATAATCTATATATAGAATTATACAAAGCAGAGTATTACATACAGTTCTTAAATACCAAAGTCATAACATAACAAGACACAAAGTACTAGGTTAGGGCCCTGGTGTTCTATATATAACTTCATGGATAAGTGATAATAAAATTGTGAAAGTAGAGTAGATATAGAGTAGATAGACAACATATGATGTATCACACCCTAGGATCAGCAAACAATTGCAAATGAATGGTTTCTATACCTGTGATACATCATATGTTGTCTATCTACTCAAATGCCTGTGCGATCTCAGATATGTTGAGGAAACCACCAGCCAACATGTCTGAGACCGCATCAGTAAACATAAATTGACTATCCGATGCAAAAATACACTTCTACCCATCCCAACTCATTTTATTTAAAAGAAAACACTTTATCAGTCAACTAAGGTTCCAGATAATTGAACATATCCTCAGGAGGAGTGGTGATAGGATACAGAAATTAAAAGAACGCAAATCCTACTGAATATACACCTAAAGACCCTAAACCCACTGGGCCTCAGTAGAGAACATGAAATATTGTACTAAAGACATAAAGGGTATCTACAAATAAAATAAACATCAACTTGGCACATTGGAATATATGATCTCAAAATCTGCCCAAGGTTATGATACAACTATATATAGTACTGTAATAATACTGTATATGCACTGATACTGTTTAAAGAGGACCTGTCACCCCCCTGGTCCATGGCAATCTAAATGCACCACTGAATGCAGCATGTCTGCTGCATTCAGGGAAGGAGTACCCCATGTCACTAGCCCCCATGTGCACTGAGATATACACTTTATAAATCTTACATTTACTGAGTCAGGAGGGTATTCCTTATTCTGGAGTCAGCGCTGGAACGGAGGTTTTTCCCTACCTCCGGCTGCTCTGTGCCACCTCCTGCTGCTCTGTTCCTCCTCCTTATTGTGTCGGCCCCCCTCCTCGCCTGCACCGACGTCTAACATTCTGTTCTCACGCAGCCCTTCACTATACGTACTTTCACAATTTTTTATCACTTATCCATGAAGTTATATATAGAACACCAGAGGCCCTAACCCAGTACTTTGTATCTTGCTATGTTATGATTTTGGTATTTAAGAACTGTATGCAATACTCTGCTTTGTATGATTCTATATATAAATTGTCTTCTTGACAAATCCTTGTGCCTGAGCCGAAACGTTGGTTTTGCAAACCTTTGCACTGAAAAATAAAAGCAATTTCTGTACTGTTTGACTCATTACCGTTAAGCACCTAAAAGTGTTTTGAGCTTGATTCTATTCCTTTTTCTACTGGGTTGCTGTTATCGAGCTTCCACATAACATAACCTCTCCATTTGTTCATGGCCTTTTTTGGAATACTCTCTTATAACAATGAACAGACAACAGAAAAACTTTTATCTGTGAAAGAAACCGATAACTTTTTAGATGTCTTGAATCATGAGATTAAATAAAAAGACTGAAAAAGCTAAAAAAGCTTACTTCCTTTGAGCTACATTCATTCACTCTTGCCCAGTACACCAAAGCAAGGAGGATCCCACAAGGGTTGAGAGTCTCCTTACGACCTACACTCTTTTCAGACAACCAGGAATACTGCCAGCTTTTTGAAAACATCCTGAACAAATGTTCACTGGACCTAATGATCCTGACAAGATAAAAGAGCAAGTCACTGCAATAGAAAGGCAACTTTCTAATACTCTTTCTCCTACAGATCTAAGCAGTCTCAAGGCGAAGGCTGAGAAGACAATTCAAAACTACGCAAACAAGATCAAGGCACGCAAAAGATTCAAGTTCCTGTGCAATCAGGACGACTATAAGAAAAATCAAGTCTACAAATGGCACTACACCACCCAGCCAGAGGGTCCTCCATACAGAAATCGATTTGTTCATCTGGGTCATCAGGTTCTGAAGGTGGTCGCGGACGTGGTCAGAGTGGACGAGGCAGACAACCTTTTTTAGGCCGCAGACATGCACCTCAAAAGAATCCTCCACCATCAGACCGATCAGAAGTGGAAGAAGAAGGAGGGGGCATAAATGAGGATCCCTATTTGGAGAACAGTACTCAGATCAGATCGCAGGTAAGACTAACCTCGTTTTAAACTCTGCCTACAGTCTCTCACCTGCAGAGACACCGGTTCTCCACAAGGGCCTTTCCTTCTGCCCAACCCCTCCATTTGACCCCTTCCTGGTTAACCAGAAAGTGAACTGTTTTTTTTTAGCACACTGAGACTCAAGGTTCATTTTAATGCGAAAACAGATTCATTACCAACAACAACACATATCTTTGATGAGAAGGCTGGAGAATGGTTTTCCCTCCGGGGTCAGAATCTAAAGACTTCAAGTACTTTCCAACCTCCTAAAACATCACAAGCGATCGAGACATATGTGTCACTAGTGTCTAACTCTGTTGACAATTACATATACGGTATTGAAACTGGTAATTACCATCTGAAACACAATCTTCATAGAGAGGAACCACTAGAAGAGAATCCAAGCACTCATATAGTTTTTGGTTTTGCTCAAAGTGCACTGAGTGTGCTGGCGATAAGACCCACTGACACCAATACTATATGGTGCCCTACCCTTTGATACACTACAGGGGATTACAAACTCGGATGACAGACTTAAAACACTAAGAGGGTACCCGCCCTGGGGAACAATTGGATTTGTCAGAAGGCGAAACCTTAAAGCAATATACTACTAACTACTATTTACATCCTGTGATACTCGTACTACTAATCTAGAGAACTTGAAAACAACCACTACTAAGCCGGATGTTATTGATTCTACTAATAGAATAAGCCACTAGGTTACCTTTACTATCCCTAAGACAGCGGACATTATTCCCTCCAAGAATTACACTACCCCATTGATGTGGTAACCCCACTGAAACACCAGCAGTGACTCTGTGAACAAGGCCAGATTGGTGGCCGAAACGTTGTCCCACATGTCACCTAAAGCACCTGTAATAATCTGCAAATAAATTCACTTTGAGCAAAACCAAAAACTATATGAGTGCTTGGATTCTCTTCTACTGGTTACTACGGATCTCTGGATCCTTTCCAAACAGCACCATAGAAACTCAAAACCTGAGTGCTGGTCATTTACGTTTAATTAATAGAGAGGAAACCATTGCCCTGAACAACTTTAAGATAAATAAAAACAATAAAACCAGCGGATAAGGGTGGGTCTATCGTAGTACTAGACAGATCATATTACGTATCAGAAATCAATAGCCAAAATGATCAGACAATGTAGATTAAAACCAAAATTCTTGACTTAATAAGAACTCACACCAACAATGGCACAATAGATAAGAAACTCGCAGAATATCTAGTAAAAGAGAACCCAATAACACTGGTACTATATACTCTACCGACAATACATAAAAACCTAGAACATCCCCAGGAAGGCCGATTGTGGCCTCCACAGAGTCAATACTTTCTCCACTATCCATAACATTGGAAAGAATCCTCACATCTCTCGTACCCAAGATAAGATCTTTCATCAAGGACACCACTGGATTCCTTTCCCATGTCCATGGCATAGGCAAAGTGCTGACAAAAAGTCTACTTCTCACAATGGACTTGAATAGTCTATACACTAATATAGACCATGCACTTGGTATAGAGGCAGTTCAGTGGTTCCTTGATGAAAATAAAAACTTTGGCATTCACAAAAAGGAATTCTTCATCGACACACTAAAATTGGTCCTACAAAATAATTTTTTCCTCTTTGAAGACCAATTCTATTTACAAAAACGAGGTACCGCAAAGGGGGCCAATAGTGTGCCCCCATACGCTAATGTCTACATGGCCAAATTTGAAGCTGATCACGACTATGTCAATCCCCTCTTCTGCCAATATGTCATAACATTGCGAAGATACATAGACGACATTTTCTGTATTTGGACAGGTGACATAAACTCTCTAAAGTTGTTCGCCGAACAAGTCAACACAGCCACTCCAAACCTAACATTCACATTACACTACGATAACAGAAAAATGCATTTTCTTGACACCAACATTTTGCTTTATGTGGAGGGTAGTATATCTACTGACCCTTACGTCAAAACTGCGGATCACAACAGTTTACTCCATTTTACCAGCAGCCACCCACAACACAAGAAGGAAGCTCTTCCACTATCCCAACACCAAAAAATTGAACAAATTGTGTCTGACCTGGAAACATGTATCCTAAGACAAAATTAAATGACCCAGAAATTTATGGCACATAGCTACCCAGAAGCCACATTGAGCCCATGGGCCAGACCCAGACCAAGGTCCACTGATAATTCGAATAGACTTACATTTGTCAACACCTACCACCCATTTTCACAATTGATAAAAAAAACTATCCTTGAACACTGGCCCTTACATGAAAAGGCATACCCCAATATACGTGAATTTAAAGTCCCACCTATGGTCTGCCACAAGTGTGCACATAATCTAAAGGACCATCTAGTAAGAGCAGATGTTGAGTCAGGAAAATTGCTGAAAAAGCAAACCACACTGAGTGCAGCACGAAAGGGGACCTTCCCCTGCTTGAACTGTGCACAATGTTCTAATGTGAGTAAGGGGGATGGGTGGACGACAAGGTCACATTTAGTGGCAAATAAGATAATGGGATGCATTAAAAGAGGCATAGATGGTTATGAGGAGAACACAGTTTTACCTCTATACAAGTCTCTAGTGCGACCACACTTAGAATACTGTGTACAATTCTGGTCTCCAGTGTATAAGAAAGACATAGCTGAACTAGAGCGGGTACAGAGAAGAGTGACCAAGGTTATTAGAGAACTGAGGGGTCTGCAATACCAAGACAGGTTATTAAACTTGGGGTTATTTAGCTTGGAAAAACGAAGGCTTAGGGGTGATCTTATAATAATGTATACATATATGAGGGGACAGTACAGAGACCTTTCTAATGATCTCTTTACTCTTAGGCCTGAGACTGGGACAAGGGGGCATCCTCTACGTCTGGAGGAAAGAAGGTTTAATCATAATCACAGACGTGGATTCTTTACTGTAAGAGCAGTGAGATTATGGAACTCTCTGCCACATGATGTTGTTGTCAGTATTCCAGGTTTTCCGGCTTGCCATGTGACCATTTTGCCCTCAGTCAGCATGGAGATCATTGTTTTGTTTTGCCCTTCTTCCTGTCTCGTTTACATAAAGACCTGGCTCAGCTGAGCATTCATTGCTTGAGTATACTGGTTCTGGTTTGCTCTTGCTCAGCTGTTCTCCTGGATTCACTCACTTCCCTGGAGCTCTGTGAGATCTCGGTTCACTTTACAGCTTCCTGCATTGTGCTTCTGGTGCCGCTGCTTATACCTTCAGGCTCGGACATTCAAGTTGGTGAGCAACTTCCCGGTTACTACCGTATGTACTGTGTGCTTTGTGGAACTTGTGTTTTCATCACCTACTCGGAACTGTGTTTAAACTTGTTACCCGGTCATCCGGGTGTGGGAACCTTTTGCCACAGACTATATCTTCCGGTCGTTCCGGTACCAGGACTTGTGCTATGGACTACATGCATCCGGATTTACCGGTTTTGGACTATTGGTTTTTCGGACTGCTTCCATAAGGACTGTGCTCGATGTTATATATATTGGGGTTGTGTTATGTTGTGTGCTTTTGCTGTATACTAAGTTCACCTTGTTTGCTGTGTGTTTATAAATACTTTGCACCCAAGAACCCGTCTCTGCTCTTCATTGCCCTTAAGCGATCAGACTCCTCAAAACCTATACAATAGTATTACATTATACTCAAGCCCAAAAGAGGAGTCTGCTTAGGGCAATGACGGAGACACGGGTGGAGAAGCTTTTCTCCATGGTTAACTCCTTGCAGCAGGAGATGGAGGCGGTGCAACATAAGGTCCTGGACATGGAGAGACAGTTAGGCCATGATCACCAGGCTGTGGGTCAGGCTCTCCGAGATGTGCAAACCAGAGTGGAGGATCTGGGAAAAATACCCACACCAGCCACCAGTATGCCTAAATTACCCCCGTTTCGGTTCAGTGGTGACCGTACTCAGTTCCATGGGTTTATCAATCAATGTATGCTGTTTTTTGATGTACATGCTAACTATTTCCGGTCAGATCGGCCAAAAGTATTATGCATAGTCATGTTGTTAACATCACGAGCACTGGCTTGGGTCAATCCCATGATTGAAAGTCATGACATCCGTTTGAATAACCTGGATAATTTCATAACAGCAATGGCGCAAATGTTTGATGACCCTAATCGCCGTACCACCGCAGAAACGGCTCTGCTTTCCCTACGTCAAGGAAAGCGGTCTGTCATTGAATATGGTACTGAATTTAAAAGGTTAGTGGTGGATGTCGATTGGGGAAATAATGCGCTGTTATCAGTGTTCAAAAAGGGACTGTCCGGTTCCATTAAGGACGAGTTAGCTCGGGCCGAGTCTCCCCAGGACTTTGAACTGTTTCTGCAACATTGCGTACGCATTGATACCCGATTGACGGAGCGTAGACAGGAAAAGTGGGCAGCTGTAAACCGGATGACTAATTCTGCTTTCCCTCCTAGAGAGCCCGCTACTAGGAGTTCACGGGAGGCCGAAGACATTCCCATGCAAGTGGACTCATTACAACGACGGGAAAGCAACGAACGTCGCGACTACCGGCTCCGTGAGCGTTTATGCTTTTATTGTGGTCAATCTGATCATTTTTTGATTAACTGCCCTAAATGCCCTAAACGTCCAAATAAGGTTCTGGCAGCTGTAACTGAGTGTGATAACACGGACGCAGAGTCCGAGATCTCTGACTCAAGTATACACCTGGATGCGGTTTTTCCTTCTGTACTAATGTCAGCTTCACCTAAGGACAATTCTACCCATTGCTCTCTTCCAATTCAGATCCAGTGGGAGGGACAGTCAATTCCGATATCTGCCATGATAGACTCCGGGGCAGGAGGTAACTTCATGGACTCTTCTTTTGCCAGGAGACACGGTATCAAGACACAACAACCAGTGTCACCGATAACCATGGAAACGGTGGACGGTTCTCCATTAGTTTCGGGACCTGTAGATCAGGAGACAGTACCTCTTAACTGTGTGATGAAACCAGGTCATCAGGTGACACAGACTTTTATGTTGATTTCTTCTCCTCACTTTCCAGTCATTTTAGGACTCCCTTGGCTGCGGTCTGAAAATCCAATCATCAATTGGGAGACAAAGGAAGTATCTTTCCATCCCCAGGCCGGTCCGACCATCAGTCCAGCAGTACCGGTAACGTACGATGAGGAGGACATTATACAGGTACCTGTTCTCCCCCCAGTCTATAAGGAGTTTACAGATATATGCGACAAGAAAAAAGCAGACCAGCTTCCCCCGCATAGACCATACGATTGTCCCATAGACTTACTTCCGGGGGCCGAGATCCCGTTTGGTCCTGTCTACCCGTTAGCGGTTCCGGAGTTACAATCATTGAAAGACTATATCGACGAAAGTTTAGCCAAGGGGTTTATTCAACCTTCATCCTCACCCGCAGGGGCTCCCATCTTTTTTGTGAAAAAGAAAGATGGGACTCTGAGACCGTGTATCGATTACCGGGAGCTTAACAAAATAACCGTCCGGAACCGGTATCCGCTACCATTGATTCCCGAACTGTTGGAGAGAGTACGGCAGGCCAAGATCTTCACCAAATTGGATCTCCGGGGGGCATACAACCTGCTCCGTATACGTCCCGGAGACGAGTGGAAGACGGCATTCAGATGTCGCTATGGCCATTTTGAGTACCTTGTAATGCCTTTCGGGCTCTGTAACGCTCCCGCTGCTTTTCAACACCTGGTCAATGATATATTCAGGGATCTATTGGATCAGTTTATGGTGATATACCTGGACGATATCTTAATTTTCTCTGATTCTCTACAGGAACACCAGGAGCATGTAAAGGCTGTACTTACCCGTCTGAGAGATAACCACCTATACATCAAGCTGGAGAAATGTGAATTCCATCGCTCGCAGATCCACTTCTTAGGGTATGTTATCTCTCCTCAGGGATTAAACATGGAGTCCAGCAAGATCCAGGCAATTCTAGACTGGCCGGTACCAGGAAACATCAAGGAGGTACAACGCTTTGTCGGTTTCGCAAATTTTTACAGACGCTTCATTCGCAACTTCTCGGAGATTGTGCGTCCTATCACCTTGCTCACCAAGAAGGGGCAGAGGTTCGTATGGTCCACGCAGGCCCAGGGGGCTTTTGATCGTCTCAAGGTTTGTTTTACCTCGGCGCCCATACTCACACACCCGGATCCCGCAATCCCTTTCATTGTGGAAGTCGATGCTTCCGATAACGCACTAGGGGCTATCCTTTCACAACGGACTGGGGACAAGGAACTCCTACACCCGTGTGCTTTCTTTTCTCGTCGGTTGTCCCCTGCAGAAAGGAACTATGATATTGCAGATAAAGAACTGTTAGCCATTATCTCTGCGTTTAAGGAATGGAGACATCATTTGCAGGGAGCATCACAACAAGTGATAGTGCTCACAGACCATCGTAACCTGGAATTCCTTAAATCTGCCAGGTGCCTGTCTCCACGGCAAGCCCGGTGGAGCCTGTTCCTTAACCAGTTTAATTTTATTCTCTCGTACCGTCCAGGGTCACGTAATGGGAAAGCTGATGCCTTGTCCCGAATCCACGCTGTGGACTCCGTGCCAGGAACCCCATCCAAGACCATCCTATCGGATGCCAATTTCGTTGGAGTACTCCAGGACCAGGACCTGTGGAAGGACCTCAAGCTGGCCTATGACGGTGATGTATTCCTTGCTGCTCCACCCACTGACGTAAATCTGGTCCTTAGGAATGGTTTGTGGCTGAGGGAACGGCGTATCTATGTCCCGGAGGCTGTAAGACTTCGGGTCCTCAAATTGGTCCATGATTCAGTGTTGGCAGGTCATAGGGGGGTACAGAAGACGCAGGAGTTCTTAAGCCGTTTTTTCTCGTGGCCCACCTGCTTAAAGGATGTGAAAGACTATGTACACTCATGTGTGGTCTGTGCCCGGTGCAAAGTGCCTCGTGTTGCTCCTACAGGACTTCTTCAACCGCTACCCGTACCATCTCGCCCTTGGGGTCTATCTCGATGGACTTCATCGTGGCGTTGCCTGACTCAGGGGGCCACAATACTATTTTGGTGGTAGTATACCGATTGACTAAAGCGGCTGATTTCATACCATGTACCGGCCTCCCCTCCGCCACAGAGACAGTAGATCTAGTAGTCCAGAACGTGTTTCGGTTACATGGGGTACCGGATGAGATCATCTCTGACCGGGGGGTGCAATTCACCTCCAAGTTCTGGAAGGGGTTTTGTTCTGCATTGCATATTGACATATGTTTATCTTCTGCCTACCATCCCCAGACAAATGGACAGACGGAACGGACTAATCAAACCCTGGAGCAGTACCTGCGATGTTATGTCAGCCATCTCCAAGATGATTGGTACAAGCTGCTTCCCCTGGCAGAGTTCTCATACAACAATACGCAGAGCAGTTCCACCAAGGTAACACCCTTTTTCGCCAACCTGGGTTATCATCCAACTATTTTACCTAGGTCGCCAGTTGCTACGTCGGTCCCAGCGGTTGGGGACAGAGTGATGGTTCTACAGCAGAATCTAGAAGTGCTAAAGGAGTCTCTGGCCTCGGCTCAGGAGCGTTACAAGAAGTCAGCGGATGTCTACCGAAGACCCGCACCTGTGTATAAGGTAGGGGATTCGGTGTGGTTATCCACGAAGAATCTGAAGTTGGGTGTTCCTTCGCGGAAATTAGGACAGAAATTCATTGGCCTGTTCAAGATTGCCGGAATTGTGAGCTCTGTGGCCTGTCGGCTGAAGTTACCACGGACTCTGAAGGTACATCCTGTTTTTCATGTATCTTTATTGAAACCGGTTTTCCATAATACGTTTCAGGGACGCGTTGTGCCTCCCCCCCACCGGTGGTGGTTGATGGGCACGAACAGTTTGTGGTTCAGGACATCATCGACTCTCGGCTCCATAGGCATCGGCTTCAGTATCTTGTTCGTTGGCAGGGGTACTCTCCCGAGGACGATTCTTGGGAACCGGTAGGTAACATCTCCGCTCCCCAGAAAGTTGCGCAGTTCCATCGGAGGTATCCGGACAAGCCTGGTCCGGGTTCGTCCTGAGGCCGTTTGCAGGGGGGGAGTAATGTCAGTATTCCAGGTTTTCCGGCTTGCCATGTGACCATTTTGCCCTCAGTCAGCATGGAGATCATTGTTTTGTTTTGCCCTTCTTCCTGTCTCGTTTACATAAAGACCTGGCTCAGCTGAGCATTCATTGCTTGAGTATACTGGTTCTGGTTTGCTCTTGCTCAGCTGTTCTCCTGGATTCACTCACTTCCCTGGAGCTCTGTGAGATCTCGGTTCACTTTACAGCTTCCTGCATTGTGCTTCTGGTGCCGCTGCTTATACCTTCAGGCTCGGACATTCAAGTTGGTGAGCAACTTCCCGGTTACTACCGTATGTACTGTGTGCTTTGTGGAACTTGTGTTTTCATCACCTACTCGGAACTGTGTTTAAACTTGTTACCCGGTCATCCGGGTGTGGGGACCTTTTGCCACGGACTATATCTTCCGGTCGCTCCGGTACCAGGACTTGTGCTATGGACTACATGCATCCGGATTTACCGGTTTTGGACTATTGGTTTTTCGGACTGCTTCCATAAGGACTGTGCTCGATGTTATATATATTGGGGTTGTGTTATGTTGTGTGCTTTTGCTGTATACTAAGTTCACCTTGTTTGCTGTGTGTTTATAAATACTTTGCACCCAAGAACCCGTCTCTGCTCTTCATTGCCCTTAAGCGATCAGACTCCTCAAAACCTATACAATAGTATTACAGTTGTAATGAGTGAGTCACTACTAAAATTTAAGAAGGGCCTGGATGCCTTTCTTGAAAAGTATAATATTACAGGTTATGTATACTAGATTCTTTGATAGGGTGTTAATACAGGGAACTAGGAGGGAATTTTTTCCCAATGTGGCATGTACTGTTTACTACACGTTTTTTTTTTTTTTTTTGCCTTCTTCTGGCTTAGGTCGAACTAGATGGCATTAAAGTCTACTTTCAGCTAAATCTAATGGTCACTACTCCCTACTGATCCTCCTGGATCTCTCCGCTGTATTCGATACTGTGGATCACCAGCTCCTTCTCTCTATGCTCCGCTCTATTGGTCTTAAGGACACTGCTCTCTCCTGGTTCTCCTACCTCTCTGACCACTCTTTCATTGTATCTTTTGCTGGCTCCTCTTCCTCTCCTATTCCCCTTACTGTTGGGGTTCCTCAGGGTTCAGTTCTAGGTCCCCTTCTCTTCTCTTTATACACTGCCTCTATTGTAGATTTGGTTTTCAGTACCATCTCTATGCTGATGACACCCAGTTATACACCTCTTCTCCTGACATCACCCCCACGTTACTACAAAATACCAGTGATTGCCTGTTTGCTGTCTCTAACATCATGTCTTCTCTCTACCTTTAACTGAATTTGTCAAAAACTGAACTTCTCATGTTTCCTCCATCTACTAACCTTCCGAAACCTATTATTGTCATTTCTGTATGTGGTTCTACCATTACTCCTCAGCAGCACGCCCGATGTGTTGGGGTTATATGTGGCCCAGATCTTTTCTTTACTCCCCAAATCTGGTCACTTGCTCGCTCATGTTACCTACACCTCAAAAACATCTCTATAATTCTACCTTTTCTTACTGTTGACTCTGCAAAAACTCTAATTGTTACCCTTATTCATTCTTGTCTGGATTACTGCAATTCTCTACTAATTGGTCTTCCTCTTAATAAACTCTCTCCTCTCCAATCCATCCTGAATGCAGCAGCCAGGATTATATTCCTCTCCAAGCACTTCACCGATGCCTCTATCCTGTGCCAGTCATTGCACTGGTTGCCAATCCGCTATAAAATACAATATAAAATTATCACTCTGACCCACAAAGCCCTCTACAGTTCTGCACCACCCTACATCTACTCCTATATCTCTGTCCATCGCCCTACACATGCCCTCTGTTCCGCAAGTGACCTAAGACTGACATCATCTACAATCCAAACCTCCCACTTTCGTCTCCAGGACTTCTCACGAGATGCACCAATTCTCTGGAACAGATTACTAAGAACAATTTCATTAATTCCAAATATCCATAGCTTTAAGCAAGCGTAAAAACACATCTCTTTTGACTAGCCTACCACTTCACCTCATCAATGTAATTATTCCCATTCTGTCCTTCTCCAAATCTGGCCTCTTGTATAATCTTTCTACACCTCCATGCATTTTATAGCACTTTATCTGCATTTGTACTGATCCTGGCTGGTGAAATGTTCATGCAGCATTATGTGTATCCCCTATTTATTATATTGATAGTTGGACCATATATGACAGCATTTGTTACCATTACCTTTTGTGTCTCCCCTATTTTCTCATAGATTGTAAGCTTGCGAGCTGGGACCTCACTCCTAATGGGCTCAGTGATGTGTTTGTTTATTTTTTGTCTCAAATGGTCTGTATTGTATTATATTTGTATTCTCATGTTGTATTGTATTTTATCTTATTATTGTATTGCATTGTGTCGTGCACCCTCTGAATTGTACGTTGGCACTATATAAATAAAAATTATTATTAATTATTATTATTAACTTCAACCTTAAAAACTATGAAACTATAAAGATGATCGAAAGATCTCAGAAATTAGGCTTCTCACTGCTCTACCCACCATGATTGATAGGTCTCTGACAGTCAATATACAGATGTGGGGCAGGGATAGTATAAAATAGTCATTGAGATACATTCTCTGGCTTACATTAATATCTAACTGATCAATACTTAAAAGTGATGCACCACAATAAGTTGTCCCTAATCAGTATGTCAATAGGTCACTGTGGGTCTGACTCCTTGGAACCTAAAAATATTAGAAACAGGCTCTGAAAAACCTCGCAAGAATGAGAAATTTGAGCATGTGCACCTTTCCTCTATTCATTCTTTATGGGACTGGCAGTATGTTAGAGAACAAATGGAGTCAAATAGCAATCACGAGTCAATTATGACTTTTAGGATTCCTATTTATATTAGGTGGCATTAGAGTTTGTCTAATTCCTCAATGAAGAGACAATTTGCACAAGGGTCTGGGGTACTCAGATCTCAGGAGTTTGGGAGCGGTGGATGTCACAGGAGGTCGGTGCCCGAGTCTGTGCCCTTGGGTGACAACAAAAAGGAGGTATTTAAAGGGATTAAAGTTAATGCATGGATTTCGTGACGCCACCTGGAGATCCGGTGATGACACCGGCGCTGCTGTGGCTTCCGAGGTGATGGGCGGCAGCAAGGTGCTGTAGCTCCCTACAGGTGGAGTGGGGTCCCCGGGGCTGTAAGGGTATGATGGTGGGTGATGTGTCTACCTCCAGTCAGGGGCCCCGGGCTTCCCTGCAGGGGGCGTGGCCATTTTCTTGAGGGAGAGGGGGGCCCGGCCATAACTGTAGGATGCGTGGCTCAGGCTGCGTGCATCATGGAGTGAGAAGGGCCCGGCCCCCGGAGCCTCCCCCCCCCCCCGGCCAGCATCGAGTTTCTAACTGTGTGGCTATGCTGCACTGCAGTCTGAGAGTCTGTGCACAGAGGGGGGTCCCGGGACTCGGAGCGGCCGGCCCCGCCAACCCGCTCTCACTCAGATTCAGAGACACTATAGGGGCCCTGGGGGTCCGGGGCATGCCCAGTCACGCCAACCCCACTCAGCGCCGGCGGTAACCCGAAGACAGCTGCCGAACGGAAGCGGTGGCAGTCTGAGGCCCGGGTATGGGGGAGCCATCGGCCCCCCCTGCAGCAGTGCTCAAGGTCGCCCCCTTATTGTTCTGCACCTGCAGAGCAGAAGCACGCTACATAACTGCTTTGTGCTTACAGGACCTGTGATGATGTCACATAGAGGGGAGGAGTCAGGGGTCACATGATCAGCTCCTCAGTGAAGCAAGCCATGCTGGATGAGGTAAACTTTATCTATGGGGTCAGGAGGGATTTACAGTGTGGATGAAGCAGAGCCGAGTGTGTACGACGTGTACAGGGCGGAGCCGAGTTTGTACAAGGTGTATGGAGCGGAGTGTACAGAGTGGAGCCGCCTGTGTACGAGGTGCGCGGAGAGGAGCTCTGTGTGTACAAGGTGTACGGAGCAGAGCCAAGTGTGTATGAGGTATATGGAGCAGAGCCAAGTGTGTACGAGGTGTATGGAGTAGAGCCGCCTGTGTACGGGGTGTGCGGAGTGGAGCTGTGTGTGTACGAAATGTACGGAGTGGAGCAGAGTGTGTACGAGGTGTACAGAGCGAAGCTGCATGTGTACGAGGTGTACGGAGCGGAGCCGAATGTTTATGAGGTGTATGGAGTGGAGCTGTGTGGGTACAAGGTGCATGGAGCGGAGCCACATGCATGCAAGGTGTATGTACCATTGGTAGCCCCCTGCAGATGCTGGTCCCACTCCTATAGTCCCAAACCGGCTGCCTTTGCCGGCAGCATTCTTTTCCAGAGTCTCTGATAATAATAATAATAAATAATCGATATCCGACACCATTTTCTGGAAGCTTGAGCCCCTGGCTCCAGAACTCAGCTCACCCCCTCAATGGGTGGGGGCTGGGATAGTTCATACATCCCTGTGGCTCCTGCAGAGCTCATCTCACCCCCAATCTGTGCCCCCCAGCCCTCTGCAGTGCTGTATGTGCTCTCTTTGTCCTGTATATTGTATATATAGCATTCTCCCATGTGATGTATTTGATTTACAGAACTTATTATCACAGAGTCGACGGTGCCCCAGACCAACGCAAACCTGGAAGATCAGATATCACTGAACATCGCAGGACAGAGAGAAGCAGCCACCAAATTAGGTGAGTTAATTAATTAAATGTAGCCGGGTAATTTTCATGGTGTTGTGCAGCCCCTGAATGACGGTAGAAATTTCCAAATGTCCCTCCGGCAGGAAAAAGTTTCCCCACCCCTGTACAAGGTGATGAATAACACCCCCTGTATTATTCTGCCTCATGTCTAATAAAGAACAATGTATAGAAAGAGATTAATGTGTGATTGGAGAGGACGTGGTGCAGAAGGGGAGTTTCTCCAATAGTGAGCAGTGAAAATGTGGAAGGTTCGAGGGGTGTAGGCGGAGCGTGAGTGCAGGTGAAGCCTGGATGGAGGTGGAGCTTGGTGGGGGCAGAGTTGGGGTGGAGTCTCAGGGGGGCCCGAAAATTTTGCTAGTAAGGGGCCCTGAAATTCCTAGTGGCAGCCCTGATGGTGGAATAGGGTAGCACAGTCATTGTGGTGTGGGACAGGCTGGAAGGATAGGCACACACAAAAAAGTCTTTTTCTGTACCTTTTACTGGTGTTTTGCAAGTACACTTCCAGGGTTGAAGGGTGCACTTTGGGATTTCCACACCGAGTGGGCAGTAGGCCTCCTTGTCCTGTTCCCTTGTTCTGAAGTCTGGTGTGTGTGAAACCAGGCCTGACCTCTTTTGTCTCTCACACCCGTGTTGCTACACTTAGGGCTCTCGCTTGGCTACCGCTACCTATCTGTGACTCCTGGCTCTCAAATGGTGAGCGCTGCGGGTGTCCGGGAAGCTAAACCTCCGCGGTGTACTGGGATTCTCTGCTGGGCTAATCTCTCCCTTGCAGACTCGGACCCCAGCGACCGGTGTTCTCCTGGTGTGAGCCGGTATGGCTCCTCTGTCCCCACTGTACTGTTCCTCGCCTCTGCCTTCAGTCCTCACTCTCTGGACCCTCACACTAGCTGGTTTCGGGCCTACCACGGCTCCGGTAACCACTTTTGCTCACTAGGCTCTGAGCTGATCTTCACAGTTCTCCTAGCTACTGCACACTCTGGCTAACTCTTCCCCCAGCACCTGTATTTATAGGGATCTGGCGTAACGGCAACCAGTGGGGCTCCCCCTAAAGGCCTGGAGTGGAAGGTGTTGGGTGTATGTGAGTATCAGATGTGGAAATCCCTTAGTGTACTAGTTGGTTCTGTGGCTTACCTGGTACAGGGCACCACATTCCTCCCTAGTTACCTTCAGTACTCCCGGACTGAGTAAAGATGTTTCATAAACCATAACAATAACAATGACAGATATTAACAGAGTCTCAAAATGAAAAAAATTAACAAAAACCACTGTAAAATTGAAAAAAAATATGAAAAGCAGTCATTACAGCACTAGTCCATCCGCCACAGGCTGTAAAAAAGAAGGAGTTATTTTGCCTCTACCAGTTCTGTGACCATGGTCCATGTTTTAGATAAGGGAAAAATCCAGGGAAAAGGGTAAAGTCCTCACAGTAAAGTCTCTGTAGGCTTGAAACATTTAACGGGTTAACAAACTTTACACACAATTTCCCTACGGGTGTCTCTGCTTAGGAGGCCGGGTCTTACCTTCTGTCCACCCAGGCACTTTCTGTTCCCAACTTAATGTGCATGGGCTGTGCCCAGTTCCCCCACCATTCTATACACTAATATTTACTGTCTATTTACATACAAGTAGTCATATTTACATTTCTTCATTTCCCACCTTATTCCCTATACCTGGCTGACCAAAGTTACTATGGGTTGCTCTGCGTAGTACTGGTGTGTCACTAGGGTCTACGTCTGGTGCTGTATGTGCACTATTCCCTATTTTGTTAGACCTACGTGACTCTGACATACCATAGTATTGCCGTAGTCTTTCTAGTGGACTGGCAGGTTCACCAATTGTAGGAATCTCTGGTTCCTGTACAACAGGCTATACGTCTTGTACTTGAACGGGTTCTTCTACTGGTTGATAAAAGCAGAGAACTGGTACTATGATAGCTCCATTACATTGAGGCCAATCTTCCGGGAAGTCTCATAGTACAGTGTGGATTACTCCCTTTCTCTTTTCTTCAACTGGAGTTGAGTAGCAATCTTCTTCTTGTAGTTTCAGCTGCTCTGGCCATTTCTTGAGGTGATCTCTTGAAACTGTCGAGGTTGTTCTTCCTTCATCATGGCTAATTATGCATGTTTTGTTGTTATCAAAATTAGATTGAAAGACAATATAGGGATCAGCTTCCCACTGATCATCTAGTTTATGAGTTCTTCTTTTTCTTTTTAGAACCATTTCACCAGGTATCAAGGGTTCAGCTGGCGCATGTTTGTTGTAATCTCTTTCTTGTTTCTCCCTTCTAAGTTCTTTTCCACATATTCTTGTACCTTCTTGTACTGCTACTGATGGGTAGAGTCCTAATCTTCATCAGAAGCATCTGGGTTTGGTGCTACAATTCCCATCTCTAAGTCAACTGGGAGTTTTCCAGGTCTTGCTCGTATCAGGTATGCTGGTGTGTAGTTAGTAGAACTTAAGGTACTGTTACACGGCACAACATCGTGCCTGACATCGCTCAAAAGTGACGTGAGCAATGATGTTGAAACAACATCGTTAGTGCGTCATTGCGTGAAATCGAACAATGCAACTACGATAAATTGTCAAGTTGGAGTTGACAGGTTTATGAACATGTTCTAAAGCCTGACGATCTCACGCCCCCTGATGAAGGAGGACCGACATGCGCATTGGGGCGCAAGGACCTGGGTTATAGGACGCCACACTCGACTCTCCCCTGCCATACTTAAGGTATATCGTACCATGTGATACACACAATAATCTATAGTGAATGTGAAGTTATTAATGGATTGCAGTTATACAACTGTGCATACTGAGCAGAATGGTGGTGTAAGCTACAAGTTACACCCCTTGTTGAGTGCTCCTTGGTTATAATATTTAGTGTCATGTGGATGCATTGCATAGGTATAACAGTGCATACTGAGCAGCATGGAGGTATAAGCTACAAATTATATCTCTTGATGAGTGCCACTAGATTATAATATTATGTGTTATGTGGCAATAAGTAGATAATTACCATCCAAGCTGGGTATCTTTGTATAATCAAAGACTTACCCACTGTTTCTACATATTGCAATCCTATACATATAGTTTTGTAGTTATACCCATGCAGTTAAAACTTCACTGCATCATGTGTAAATAGTATATTTTGGCTAATTGAGAGGGGGAAACACCACCCAGTGTGTACTACACGAATTATGGGAGGGTCTGGTTTGTCATAGGAGTGAGCACGTCACTTACACCTGATACTCTTGAGTGCGTAGATATATCAATTACACTCAAAGAGAATGTAGTTATGGATAGTAATAATGTTATAAATAATGCTCCATAATATTTTGATGTATACAATATCATGTGACCTCTGCCATATTATGTATACAGTCCGAATACCCTGTCACCATGTCTGTATAGCACATTGCACTTTATATTGCACTTTAATAAATATGAATTTAACATTATTCATGAGTTGTGTCGCTGACGTTGTGTATGGTTAAAAAGTGGGTATTGCGACCACCGAATATTGTAGTCCAGGTACTGTTTGGGAATTAATGATTCCCAAAAATGTGTATTAGAATTGTTTGGAGCTTTCTATTGATGTTGTTGAAGTGATCTGGTAGCATCGTTCTGGGTGAAACTGCAATAACGATGTCATGGACAACTTCGCCCATTCACAGCAATGAGCAGGAATCGTTCGCGGGGTTTGCGAACGATACCTGCTCACAACATCGTTGGTGAGTTGTCCACAGTATCTAGACGTGTGACATCTCACCAGCAATGTTGAAATGATGTAAAAAAAGACACGCGCCCACGAGATCTAAGCAGACATCTTTTTGACGTCGTGCTGTGTAACGGTGCCCTTACAGGTATATGGTTGAACATGTCCACTAAATCAGGTATTTTCTCTGGCCACTGATTTCTTTCTTCAAGGGGTAATGTCTTCAACATATCGATGACAATGTTGTTCATTTTCTCACACAGTCCATTTGTTTGTGGATGGCAAGGTGTGATTCTGATCTTTTTACATCCATATAAGCCCAAGAATTCTTGAAACAGTTCAGATTCAAATGCAGAACCTTGATCTGTCAATACCTGCTCTGGATACCCGTGTAGTTTATAGAAGTAGGTTTGAAAGGTTTTGGCTGCTGTTTCTGCTGTTAGGTCTTTGACGGGTGCTACCACTAGGAATCTGGAATAATGGTCTACCATGGTAAGGGCGTAGGTGTAATCTGATCTGTTGGGTGTCTGCTTCACATGATCCAAGGCTACTATTTCAAGGGGTTGCTTGGTGACAATCAGCGGTAATGGTGCTTTTTGGCTTCCCTGGTCCTTTCTTCTCAGGTGACATGGCCACAATTTCTACACCATCTCTCAATGGCACTACTCATGCCGACCCAGTAGGAGCGGTCTTTCAGCAACATCTCCAGCTTCTTCCAACAAAAGTGTCCTGCATCATTGTGATATGCTTCCAACACCATCTGTACCTTTTGGGTACCACTATCTGCCAGACCATTTAATGGGTTCTGGGGTTGATGTGATGTCTGCACAGTTTCTCTTGGTAGACAGTTTTCCTTTCTCATTCCACAGGTATTTGGCTTCTTGTGGCGCATCTGGACTCAGGCAGGAATATTCTTTAGTTATCAGCTCCTTGACTAAGCTGACAGCTTGGTCACTGTCGTGTGTCTCCTTCCATCCATGGTGAGGTAACGGGTTCACTGTTGTCTCTTGATGTCTCTGACTTGCTTGATGACACTGGGATGCACTTGGGCAATGTAAGGCTGGTAGCTCTTCTTCTTCTAGCTCAAGAATGTCTTCTCCCGCGTCTGGTAAGTTAGGCATCCTGGACAAGGCATCAGCATTGGCGTTCTTGTGGCCAGCCCGGTATTTGATGGTAAAATCGTAGTTTGATAATCTTTCCATCCAGCATTGCTCCATTGCTCCCAGCTTTGCGGTCTCCAGATGTGTCAGGGGGTTGTTATCTGTGAAAGCCATGAACTTTGACGCTGCCAGGTGGTGCTTGAAGCGTTCTGTAATCACCCAGCACAAGACTAAGAACTCCAGTTTGAATGAGCTGTAGTTCTCTGGATTCCTTCCTGTAAGATGGAGCTTCCTGCTGGCATAGGCTATCACTCTTTTTCTGCCTTTCTGCCTCTGTGATAAGACAGCTCCTAATCCCACATTGCTGGCATTAGTGTATAACAGGAACGGTAGACTATAGTCGGGGTAGACCAGTATCTCTTCTCCAGTCAGGGCCTCTTTCAGTTGCTTAAAAGACTGTTCTTGTTCTTGTCCCCACCGGAATGGAGGACCTCTGATCTTGCCCTTCTTTGACTGTCCTATCAGGGGATCTTGTATAGGCGCTGCTACCTTCGTGTAGCCCTTGATGAACCTCCTGTAGTACCCAACCAGTCCTAAGAATTGGCGTACCTCTTTAAAGGTAGTTGGTTCTGGTCAGTCATTGATGACAGTGACCTTGTCAGGGTCCGGTGCTACTCCTTCTGCACTGACCACATGCCCAATGTATTGAACCTTTGGTTTCAAGAAGTGGCATTTTGACGGTTTTAGCTTCATCCCGTACTTGAACAATGCTTCAAACACTTCACTTAGATGCTGCAGATGGTCTTCATAGGTTTTAGAATACACTATGATATCGTCCAGGTAGAGAAGTACGGTTTCAAAGTTTCTGTGGCCTAGGCAACACTCCATCAGTCTCTGGAATGTTCCTGGCGCATTATACAGCCCGAATGGCATGCTGTTGAACGTGCATAGTCCCATCGGTGTCGTGAAGGCTGTCTTTTCACGGTCTTCTTCTGTAACGGAGACCTGCCAGTACCCACTAGTAAGATCTAGGGTTGAAAAGTAATTAGCAGACTTCAATGCGGCAAGTGACTTTTCTATACGGGGTAACAGGTAAGCATCTTTGAGTGTTACGCGATTAATTTGCCTATAGTCTACACACATCCTCAAACTACTGTCTTTCTTTTTAACCAGGACCAGTGGAGCTGCCCAGGGACTACAACTATCTCTGATGACCCCTGCATCCTTCATGTCCTGCAACATCTCTTTAGCTCGCTGGTAGTGTGCTGGTGGAATAGGCCTGTATCACTCTTTAATGGGTGCATGATTTCCTGTGGGTATGTAATGGTGTACCCCTTTTATGCTCCCAAAATCAAGTGGATGCTTACTAAACACGTCTTCATATTCTTGAACTACCCAATGAACTCTGTTTCTGGTGAAAAGGTGTGCGATCAGTTCCTACATGATGTTCCTGACACCAATTCTCTAACTGCTTCTTGGAGTTGTGATCCTCATCTGAACCTGGTTGAGTCAGTGGTTCTACTGCATGTATTGAGTTGTCGTCTACATGATACAACGTAGCAACAGTTGAATACTTTGTCAACCTAACTTCATCTTCACCATAGTTCAGTATGCGTACAGGTACCCTTCCTTTGCGTACATCAACCACCCCCCTGGCTGCCCGGAATGTAGGACTACTTTCAGACTCCAATATCACCTGGTAGTCCTGCCCTCTGAGGCCTATTGCTGCCCAACACCAGATCATCATTTCACTTCTTGGTGGTACCACAATAAGAATTGGGTCTGTTACCCGTACACTACCAATTTCACCACTTGTTAAGGTTACTTGTTGCTGGTACATGAGGGCTCTTATTTACTTCTGAAGAACCCTTCTTTCTCCGGAAGGAGCAGTGTCTGTGGTCTGTTGGAGTAAAAACAGCACTTCCTCTAAACAATTACCAATGACATTTGTACCAAGTATTATATGTGGGCTCCTCTCATTAGGATTAGTCTCAACCACAATAAGTCCTTGGTTCTTCAATTCCACCTTCCCACCTTTATTGTTACCTCCCAATGCCCCTCTGTGTTGACAGGCAACCCATTGGAGGTTTAAGTTCAAGTTCAGACCAAAACCGTTTATAAAGGATACTCAGGATGGTGGTCGCTTGGGATCCAGTGTCGATCAAGGCAGATGTAAGGATGCCTCCTAGGACGATGGACAGGTACGGATGATCCCCTACGTACCTGCGCAGCCATTCGCGTGGGCCTGGACAGTCTACTCATGGGGTTTGGCCCCCCACCCCAGGGTTTGCTCGTTTAACGGGCACAACCGGTAGATGTGCCCTTCCTTGTTGCACTTGCAACAGATGGGCTGCCCATTGGAACTATAGCGGTCTGTGGGTTTCCCTCGAAGCGGTGGTGTCCTGTTCCTCATCTACGGGACATCCTCCAGGTTGTTAGCGAGCTGAATCTTTCCTTGTGGCTGTGTCTCTGTCTTGGGATGCCTAGCACCCAGGAGCTTGGCCATCTCTTGGCTTAGCTTGCGCACCTCGGCTCCTGACGAAGCCTTTTTGGCAACACGTGTTGGGTTCAGTTGGCGCCCCACCACGCAGGGAGCAACCCCTGTTCTCTGCTGTACCTTCCATACGATTGGTGACAGTAGGTAGGAGTTCTGGGGACTCATTCTCACTACTGGCCACAAGACCTGTGGCCAGCTTTGACTTATATGATTCTATCTTCTCTACCCATACTAGGGTAAATGTGGTATATTTTGGGATAGGGATGGGAAATTACATTTGACTGAGCATTTCCCAAATATCTTTACTAGGGCGCTGTGTTATCTTGTACTGCATAATATATTGTATGTCTAACATTGTATGTGTTTAACGGGTATCAAGGGCCCTAAATTCACATTGGGGGTCCTATTACTGGGTCCGGCTCTTTCCTCTTCATCCTTCCCCACCCTCATCCCATTAACCCACTCTTGTATGAGTATCAGCTCCCTGCTCTGATCATCCCATATCACATGACCTGTCGGTCAGGTCCTGACTGTGGTTACTTAATCACAAGTGGTGGGATACCAGCTAGTCAAATTGTTACTCTGTAGCCTGTTTTAATTGTTTTTATTTTTGTCTCTCCATAACCCCTTCCCTATCCTGAGTGATTTGTTTTTCTGGGCACTTCTTTAATATTCAATAAAAGTTGAGTTTCACTGCATACAGTGTGTGCGCCCCTTCATACAGCAGCTCTTTTCACCCAGATAATGTTGTCCACTACTGCTGTGGCAGCACCTCTCCCCAGTATAAGCTGTTGCACCCCGTTGTCTAGTTTGCTTAGCTGGTGCACCTCGGAGCACAGCTTGTCAATCCGGTCAGGGGTTACAACCTGCATGTTGGCCTCTGCAACAGGTGATAAGTAAGGTGCTTCTTGTGAGGAAGGGGTATTAACCCATCGCGGCTGCAGGGCTATGTCTGGAACTGTTGGGAGTTGCTGTCCCTTAATGGCCAGTTCTTTTAGGGTGGAAAACTCTGCATCCGGGTTTTGGAGAGCCCACCAACGTGCTTGCTTGCTGTCAACTTGTGACCTGAGCCCCCTTATGAAGTTCTCAGTTAGCATTTTGTTTTCATCACGTATGCTGATCGGGTCTACTTGCTTAAGGGTTTTCAGTGCCTCCTGCAGGCGTAAGGCATAGTCTAGGACACTCTCTCGTGCTCCCTGTTTGCAGTGGTAAAACAGCATCCTAAGTTCATTCTCAGTGTGATGTTCAAATAACTTTTTCAGTTTTTCAAAATTTGAACAATAGATTCCTGATCTTCCTCTAACCAGTTTCGAGTTTCCAGCTCCGCTGCACCTGTTAACTGTCCCATCACTACTGATGCTCTCTATTTACCGGTCATCACATACATGTCCAACACATTACAGATCTTTCTCCTGAATGCGGCCAAGGTGCCTGGCTGGCCGTCATACTTGGGCAACCAGGCTGCGTTACGGACGTATGGCAGTGAGATCGGCATTATCAGGGCTACTGGTGCAGATGCCGGCATTGCGCCACCGGGTGGATTGGCGGCTGCGGGCCCAGCGGGTTGTACATTTTGGGCCCTGCTTGCATCGGCGGGCGGGTTTACATGAGGGGCCGCTGCGTTGTTTGCGTCTGGGGCACTCATTCTAGCTCCCCCCTAGTCAATCGTTGTCAGTCTCTGAAAAGTGAAAGTTCGTAGTCGGCTCCGCAGGCGGGTAGTGGAGCGTCCTCGGGTATTTCCGGATCAGGCTGCTGCACTCTGCGGTTCTCGGCAGAGCATGGGGCAGGGCCTATCTTCGCGGCCTTGCTGCCGTAACGCCCCTTTCCTTCTGTGGTGCAACAATGGCGGCCCAGACTAACAGTTCATAAAACACAATCTATGCACACAGTACCCGGTTATACCGGGCACAGGATCCTGTCCATGATGCCAGAGTTGGTGGGCCCACAAGGGTCTGGGGTACTCAGATCTCGGGCGTTTGGGTGCGATGTCACGGGTGGTCGGTGCCCAAGTCTGTGCCATTGGGTGACAACAAAAAGGGGGTATTTACAGGAATTAAAGTTACTGGGTGGATTTTGTGTTGCCACCTTTAGATCCGGTGATGGCACCGGCGCTCCTGGAGCCTCCGGGGTGATGGACGGCTGCAAGGTATTGTAGCTTTTTACAGATAGTCCCTGGGGCTGTAGTGGATGATGGTGTAATAGGGTAGTGCAGTCATTGCAGTGTGGGACAGGCTGGGAGGATGGACACTGCCGACTGGCAGAATACTCTCCACAGGGAGAATAGCTGAGCAGCTTTTAACACTAATTGCAGCTTGAGACGGTGGCTTCCGCGCGACTTTTAACATTTGTTCCAGCTTTAGACAGTAGTCGCTGAGAGACATGTAACATTTGTTGCAGCCTCATATGGGTGTTGCTGGGCAGAGTTCAACATTCGTAGCACTATACGGGTACAGGCAACTTACAGTTAACAATGGTGGTTCATACAGGTGCTGCTGGGCAACATTTAACATTAGTTGTAGCACTACACGGGTGCTAGTGAGTTATAGTTGACACTTGTGGCTCATACGGGTGCTGTTGGGCGACTGGTAATATTTGACACAGCTCTATAGGGGTGTTGGTGGGTTTCATTTAAGATTTGTGCTGTTAATACAGTTGCAGCCGAGATGCGTAACATTTGGGCTCCGCCACATGTGTGCTGGCTGACGAGGTTTACCTGTTTTGGCAGCCTTATATCAAGGTGCCACAGAGTGATAGAAACAGTTGATGCAGCTTTATACAGATGCTGCTAGGTGACTGTTAACATCGGCAGCAGCCTGAGGCTAGGATCACACTTGGAGGGAAGTTTTTGGCAAGCCTGCATTCATGCTAGGTGTTTTTTTTCTGTTGCCATTTTGTTGCCAAAAAAATGCTAGCGTTAACACATGGTACATATATGTAGTGCATTTTACACTGCGTTTTTTTGCATTGGAGCCTATTGATCCGTTAACGGATCCGTTTTTTTAACATTTTGAACTTGGAAAAACTGATGGTTTTAATGGATCCAAGGTTCAAGTGTGACCCCAGCCTTAGACTGTTAAAGAGGACCTGTCCCCAAAGCAGGCATGGTGATCTAATTACAGCACTGGATTCAGCATGTCTGCTGCATCCAGGCAAGGGGTCCCCCAGCCATTGAGCCCCCCTGTACCCAGAGTAAATACACTTAGAAAACTTACATCCTGCAACCAGAAAGGAGGTGGCAAGAGGCTGGTTTTCTAAGTGTATTTACTTGGGGTACAGGGGAACTCAAGGGCTGGGGGACCCCTTGCCTGGATGCAGCAGACATGCTGCATCCAGTGCTGTAATTAGATCACCATGCCTGGTTTGGTGACAGGTCCTCTTTAATGCTGGGTGACAGGCAACATTGGTGTCAGTTTTATAGGATGCTGCTTGGTGACCGGTAACATTTGTGGCAGGTTTATTCGTGCACGGCTGAGTGACTGGTAACATTGGTGGCAGCTTTATTTAGGTGCTGCTGGGTGACAGGTAACATTTGTGGCAGGGTAATATTGGTTGCAGCTTCACAAGGGTGCTGTTGGAGCAGCTTCATACAGCGGCCGTTTGATCATACTGGACAGTTGCTGCTAGCTGATAATTGATGGTTATGGCAGCATGATACGGGTGCTGCTAACAGTTGTAGGCAGCTTTACTTGGATGCTGACGGGTGACTTATGACAGGAGTTGCCGCTTTGTACGGGAGTGGCTGGCGTTAAATACCAGTGTGTCATTCTTTATAAGGCTGGGGTCACACTTGCGTTTTTTACAAGCATTTTTGGAGACCTGCGTTTTCAAAAACGCATGTAAAAACGCACCCATAGGCCCCCATGTTAAAAAACGCATGCCCTAATAGCAAAAAAGTATGTGTGACAGTACCATGCGTTTTTGGTGCATTTCCAAAAACGCATGCGTTTTTTAACATGGGCCCCTATGGAAAACGCATGCAAAAACTCATGTACAATTAGTACCATTCAAAAACGCATGCGTTTTCCATAGGAACCCATGTTAAAAAAATGCATTCGTTTTTAGAAAACGCATGCGTTTTTTTAACATGGGCTCCTATGGAAAACGCATGCGTTTTTGAATGGCACTAAATGGTACTAATTGTACATGCGTTTTTGCATGCGTTTTCCATAGGGGCCCATGTTAAAAAACGCATGCGTTTTCTACAAAAACGCACCAAAAAATAGTGCATGCACTATTTTTTGGTGCGGATTTAAAAACGCATGCAAAAACGCAGGGTGCCATCACACACCTTAAAAAACGCATGCAGAAATGAAAAAAAGCATGCAAAAACGCATGGTTTTTTAAAGTCACTAAAAAAACTCATGCCAAGTGTGACCCCAGCCTAAGAAACAAAACAGAATTTTTAGGTTGCTATTGCGCAAATTGTATTAGTACAAAGAGAAGTGTACAAACTGATTTTACACATCTAAAGGTACCGTCACACGCGGCAATATTGCTAGACAATTTCACTGGCAATTTGCTGATTGCAGTGAAATCATGGACACATTGTTCCATTTGTACACAGCAACAGAATAGAACAATGTGTCCATGATTTCACTGCAATCAGCAAATTGCCAGTGAAATTGCATACAATGTTGCTGTGTCAGAAGGTAACTTAAAGGGATATATATGCCTCAGGGTACCTTTACACGCCGCTACTGGCGGGTGGATACAACCAGCTACAGGCTACAAATGTAGCTTGTAGCGGCAAAATACCCCGTAGTAGCGGCGTGTAAAGACGGTAGGAGGCACCCGGCAACAGATACATCTGTTTCCTAGCACTGCCCGGAAACAGGTGGCTACACAGGCGATTGTAGCGAGCTGTATCGGCGTGTAAAGAAGCAACAGAAGGGATGTGTCGACACCAGGCAATGTACCTGGTATGTATCTGGGGCGTGACACAGGCTCCGGGATACCGCCCCCCTTCAGAGATCATTGGTGGAAGCTCCTGCGTTACGATTGGTAGTCGCTGCATAGGGAGGCATATTTAAGGAGCTGACCAGTCACACTACACAATTGCTCGAGCGTCATGTATTAAACAGCCTCCTGCGATGCCTGTCCAATCATGATGTTCTTGCTTTGTCCTATCAGCGTACGGACGTCTTGTAATCCACAATTGTGGCACGAATATGTGCTGTCCCTGCTGCACCAGGGCCGCCCATATTAGCTGGTTGTAGCGGTGTGTAAATGAGGTAAGATGAGCTACAGAAGGTGACTTGAGGCACCCGGCGGTGTATCCAGAGATAGATGTAACGTAGCGTAGCGCACCTTGTGGTGGCGTGTAAAGATGGTGCGTTTACCGTTTGTAACCGTTTGTGCGTGCTCGTGCACGTGAAGTAGCTGGTTGTTTCCACCCGCCAGTAGCGGCGTGTAAAGGTACCCTGAGGGTACCTTTACACGCGGCTACATTTCTAGGGTGGCTACAGGTAACTTACTGGTTGCAGTGAAATCATGGAGAGATTATTCCATTTGTACACAGCAACAAGATAGAACCTTGCCTCCATGATTTCACTGCAACCAGTAAGTTACCTGTAGCCACCCTAGAAATGTAACCACGTGTAAAGGTACCCTCATAGATAAATCAAAACCAAGAGATAGTTTAATTTGAATCTCCTAACTCAGTTGGACACTTATTTAGAGGGTTTCTACTGCATATGTGTGCTCACAGGTAATGCTATCCGCTCATTGAACCCTTTACACCCTACCAAGGTTGTCAGGAATTACAATGATTATACACTGTTACCTTTCACTTGTGTCTAATTTTTTTGTAAAGAATCAACAAGTGGGACACAATCGTGAAGTGGAACGAAATTTATTGGATATTTTAAACTTTTTTAACAAATAAAAAACTGAAAAGTGGGGAGTGCAATATTATTCAGCCCCCTTGAGTTAATACTTTGTAGCGCCACCTTTTGCTGCGATTACAGCTGCAAGTCACTTGGGATATATCTCTAAAGGCCACGTTACACACACAGATATCTGTTCAGATATTGGTCACAGATCTCTGGTTGCAGTGAAATTGTTACATTTGTACACAGCCACAAAATGGAACAATGTGTCCATGATTTCACTGCAACCTGAGATCTGTGACCAATATACCTGTGTGTGTAATGTGGCCTTAAAGGTACCGTCACATGCGGCAATATTGCTAGCAATTTGCTGGTTGCAGTGAAATCATGGGCACATTGTTCTATTTTGTTGCTGTGTACAAATGGAACAATGTGTCCATGATTTCACTGCAACCAGCAAATTGTCAGTGAAATTGCTAGCAATATTGCCGCATGTGACGGTACCTTAAACAGTTTTGCACATCGAGAGAGTGACAATCTTGCCCATTCTTCCTTGCAAAACAGCTCGAGCTCAGTGAGGTTGGATGGAGAGCGTTTGTGAACAGCAGTTTTCAGCTCTTTCTGGACTTTGACTTGGCCATTCTAACACCTGGATACGCTTATTTTTGAACCATTCCATTGTAGATTTTGCTTTATGTTTGGGATCATTGTGTTGTTGGAAGATAAATATCCGTCCCAGTCTCAGGTCTTTTGCAGACTCCAACAGGTTTTCTTCCAGAATGGTCCTGTATTTTGCTCCATCCAACTTCCCATCAATTTTAACCATCTTCCCTGTCCCTGCTGAATATAGGCAGGCTCAAACCATGATGCTGCCACCACCATGTTTGACAGTGGGGATGGTGTTTTGAGGGTGATGAGCTGTGTTGCTGTGATGCCAAACATATCGTTTTGTATTGTGGCCAAAAAGTTCAATTTTGGTTTCATCTGACCAGAGCACCTTATTCCACATGTTTGGTGTGTTTCCCAGGTGGTGTGTGGCAAACTTCAAACAAGACTTTTTATGGATATCTTTGAGAAATGGCTTTCTTCTTGCCACTCTTCCATAAAGGCCAGATTTGTGCAGTGTACGACTGATTGTTGTCCTATGGACAGACTCTCCCACCTCAGCTGTAGATCCAGAGTGATCATGGGACTTTTGGCTGTATCTCTGATCAGTCTTCTCCTTGTTTCAGATGAAAGTTTAGAGGGACAGTCGGGTATTGGTAGATTTTCAGTGGTCTGATACTCCTTCCATTTCAATATGATCACTTGCACAGTACTCCTTGAGATGTTTAAAACTTGGGAAATCGTTTTGTATCCAAATCCGGCTTTAAACTTCACCACAACAGCATCTTGGACTGCAGGATATGATCACTGGGGCAGAGGGTAATGCAGGCAGGATGGTAAAGCTCTCCACAGGTGCAGCTGGGCCCCAGGGATGGTGGTACAGTCTATTGGAATGGTAGTTGTGAAGAAGGCCGCCGAGCAAGGAAGGAGACAAACAGTTTGTTACCTTTACTTGATGATCAGTCAAGTTCACCCCGCCGGGTGCTATGCTCCTCGAAAGCCAAGTTAGCTCCCTGATGATTAGGGTCACTCCGCCAAAACACTATAGCTTTTGCTGGTTGCTCTTCCCTGCGCTGGCTACTCTCCCTTCTTCCCAACGCCTGGCCCTAGTTCTCGCCACCATCCCGTTGATTATCCTCTGGTTTTACTGGTTGAGGCACGCAGCACTCTTGCCAGATTGAAGCCGGTCCCATCAGGCAACCTGTCCCTCTGCTCAACTCGGGTCGGGCCAGACTCGAGGCACACGGGTAGATTACCCCACTCCCCCTGTCCCCTAGGACACTCTCTGTACTGCATTCACTCCGGATGCCTTCCTCGACGTTCTCCTTCTCGTTCCTTCTCTCTCCCTTGAGTGGTCTGTACTCATTCTTAACCTCCACGCTAACCCCTCCTCCAGCCAGGAGATGGGGCTCTCCCTCAAAAAGGGTCCGCATGAGCCCCCCAGCCTGGATTCAGGATGGTGTTGTGTGCAATTGTTGTGTCTTGGGTTTGTGACCCCTCTCACCTGAGAAAGGTGACACCACACCTGTAGAGTGGGTGCAGCATCACTGTGGCGACCAGTCCACAGGGGATCCACATGTGCACATGCCAAAATCTGACCTGTATTCTAAACACATGGAATGAAATGAAATAAAGTGATTGCACATTTTCATGAAACAATATCCATAGTATGGTGTTTCAGGAGTGTGTGTGGCAACCCACTGGTCGGGATGCCACGGAGGGGTACTGCATCCATAAAAGAGTGTGTAGTATTCCTGTGGCTGAGAAATTAAGATGCTGCATAAGGGACCCTCATTACACGCATTCACACACCCTAGGTAATGGACCATGAGTGGACTCACTATAGGGAGAACCCAGTCCCATGGGAGGTTACAGGGTAGAAAAGTGTGTGGGTAGTAGACAGTTTAGAGAGGAAGAGCTCAATAGGGGAGCAAGGAGTAGGCAACAGAGGAGGAGCCGTCAGGACAGAAGGGGACCCTAGGGGCACCAGGTGTTGCAGTGCGCTCAAATCCGGACCCAGTACGATTACCGACCGGAGGGGTTCAGTCCCGGAATAGAGGACCAGCTCCAAGAGCTGTACGGTTGTCTATCCCCAAGCCACCAAACTGGAGGCCTGAGCTTCTTCAGGGAGTCATGGCCAACATCCGGGAACCAGGCCTGTATGAGGAGGTCTTTATGAGGAGGTCTTTGTGAGCCGGAGAGATGTTGAGGCTCACCTCCCCAAAGGACACATGGACAGGTAAACTATGAGCGGCACCTTGGTCCTAGAGGCTGGTATGCCCTGCGAGTCTTTAAGTGCATGGACTAGAGTATTTATAGCCCGGTGTATATGTGGCGCCCCACTAATGGTAACTTTACACGCCGCGACGGCAGGCTGGATACATCCCGCTACAGGCTACAAATGTAGCTTGTAGCGCCAATGTAGCCCGTCGTAGCGGCGTCTGAAGACGTGACGCTACAGCCGGCAACAGATACATCTGTTTCCTAGCTCTGCTCAAAAACTGATGGCTACATCGCCGATGGTAGCGAGCTGTATCGGCGTGTAAAGAGGCAACGGAAGGGAACTCGGGACAGCCTGCGATGTAGCTGCAATGTAGCTAAGGCGTGACCCTGGCTCCGTGTTACCGCGCCCCATGTGCGATCATTGGTGGAAGCTGCTGCATGACGATTGGTAGTCGCTGCACAGGGCGGCATATTTAAAGGAGCTGACGAGTCACACTACACAATCGCTCGAGCGTCAAGTATTAAACAGCCTCCTGCGATGCCTGCCCAATCAGGATGTTATTGCTTCGTCCTATCAGCGTACGGACGGCTCGTAATCCACAATTGTGGCACGCCTATGTGCTGGCCCTGCTGCACCAGGTACACCCATAGTAGCTGGTTATAGCGGTGTGTAAATGAGCTACAGCTGGCTACTTGAGACACCCGGCGATGTAGCTAGCTATAGATGTAGCGTGGCGTAGCGCACCTTGTGGCGGTGTGTAAAGAGGGTGCGTTGAGCGTTTGTAACCGTTTGAGCGTGCTCGTGCACGTGAAGTAGCGGGATGTATCCAGCCTGCCGTCGCGGCGTGTAAAGGTACCATAAGAGTGCGTCACAGGAGGGTACTGCACCCCTGACTGAAGGTGCTGTATTCTCTGTCCCAGTGGTGAATAGGATAATCCCAAGGCTCCATGTACCACATGCAATACCTAGAGGCAGAGGACCAATTAGGCACCTGTTTCCTGGGTAACCGGTCCTGGTGGGAGGAGAGTTAGGTATATAGCAGTGGGGAAGAGAAGAAGAGAGTTAGAAAGTTGGAGAGACAAGAGCAAGGAGTAGTCGAGTCGTGACAGGAGGAACAGCTAACAGGGAGGGCGCTGAGCACTGGTGACCCAGAAGTGAAAGGGGTCAAGAGAGAGAGAAAACGGGAGATAGACGACCCGAGCCCAGTCAACAATCTGGAGTACCGACTCCGAGGTGGTACAGACGCTTTATCTCTGCACCACAGAACCCGGAGTGATTGAGAGCTTTAAAGGAGCACAATACACAACCTACCATCACCGCAGCTGTACCAGGGGGTACCCACCATTGAGGTTCAGGGACCTAACGTGAGTCGGAGGCCAACGGCTCAGGTTTCAACAGAGGATCCTCAGTACCCCGGCTAGGTACCCAAAAGCAACGATGAGAGAGGGACAGCCAGGATAGAGAAGGACACGTGTGGAGCCTTGGAGGGACACTATTCACTGCAGGGACCACCCGGTCCATTGCTTGGCAGTGAGAACCGTTATACCTGTCTGCCGTGAAAGAACTAAGTGAACCCGTTCAGAGGAGCAACGTGTCTGAGCTTTATTTCGGGACTACTACTAATCACTCTACCCACAGAAACAACTGAGCTGCCCTATACCTCGACTGAAGCTCCTAACCCCGGGGACCCCTGTTCGTCCTGTAGGGAGTGGTTCCATCCTGCTGCCGCCCATCACCCCGGAGGTTCAAGCAGCGCTGGTGCCATCACCGGACCCCTAAAGGTGGCGTCACGAATTAATAATTTTATATCTTTTATTATTTCACTTTAACATTTTACTGACCACTGGGCCCGCAGCCTCAGACACCGCAACCGTGACCGATAGCCAGCGCCTGAGACCCGAACACCAGGCCCATATATAGTTTCCTTATGTGCCGATTACTATCATGAGTAATGGACCGATTGTGAACTGTGTGATGTGTTGAGCCTCTGGTATATCTCCCATTAAGCCAAAGGACTCTATAATGTGTGCATTTCAGCAGCTCGTTGGTGATATGGATACTGTAGAGGTGACGGACACTACCACCGGCACTGCAATGTTACCTGGCCTGTTTTGGCTGGATTTGAGAGTGTTTGAATTTTCTATTTTTCTTATTTGGTCCCATTGACCTGGTAACGTTGAAAGTAAAGGTACCTCCCGGAAGGGAAGAAAATCACAGAGTATGGTTACCGTTTATGTGTTAATAAAAAAGTAACAATTTTGACATGTACCGGGTCGGGTTACTCATAGACGAGTGAGTTTAACCAAGGGGGAATGTGGCGCCCCACTGGTTGGGACGCCACAGAGAGGTACTGCACCCATAAAAGAGTGTGTAGTATTCCTGTGGCTGAGAAATTGGGATGCTGCATAAGGGACCCTCATTACATGCATCCACACACACCCTAGGTAGGGCACCGTGGATGGACCCAATATAGGGAGGACTAACTCCCATGGGAGGAGTGACAGGGTAGAAACATGTGTGTGTGGAAGGAGCATTAGACAGTTGAGAGAGGAAGAGCTCGATTTGGGAGCGAGGAGTAGGAAACAGTGGAGGAGCCGTCAGGACAGAAGGGGACCCTAGGGGCACCAGGTGTTGCGGTACACCCGAATCCGGATCCAGTACGATTATCAAACGGAGGGGTTCAGTCCAGGAACGGAGGACCAGCTCTGAGGGTGGTACTAGTGTCTTTCCCTGAGCTACCAAACCAGATGCCCGAGCTTCTTCAGGGAGTCGTGGCCGACACCTGGCGCACCGAGGAAAAGGCACCGCAGAGGATCCCGAGGGCTCGGAGAGGAGTCACTGAGTGAGAGAGGATCCGAGAGAGCTGGCTTCAGGCTCTGCATGCAGAGGTGCTGAGAAGGCAGGAGATAGCGCAGGAAGGGACCGGACAGGAACAGTAGTCATTCCACTGAGGGACCAGAGTGTGGCATCCTAACTTCCAGTGACTACCCAGGCAAGGCAGACCCGAAAAGACTGTGTTCCAAGAACTGCCATTGCAAAAACCCGTTGCAAGTTATAAACTGTGTGGTGTGCTTCATTCACCTGCGCCTGAGGAGTTGCCGACCTGTTCCACAACTCCCATCATCCACTACTACCCCAGGGATTCCGCTCAGCCTACGGGGAGCGAATCCACCTTGCTGCCTTACCATCACTCCGGAGTTCTGTCCC